>JANTPZ010001240.1:0-21180 GCA_025593235.1 Vachellia pachyceras | reverse complement strand
CATGTGTAGACTTTGAAGGTGCCTATGAGGATCTTCACTTGCATTGCTAAAGAATTTTGGTAAAGCACTTATCAAATGACCCTTTAATTCAAAATTTGTATCAAAATTGTAAAAGCCATAAGGGCTGTAATCAACATTTGATGAATTCATTTCTCTTATGCTTCTATTCCTAGCTTCATTATCCACATTGTTAGGTACATGTTCACCATTTTGCTCCCTAGGTATATCTAAATGCTCTCTGTTTGGTCTGGGTAACTCCTCATTAGGTTCCATTACAAAATGATTATCAATATAATCACCCAATACATATACAGAATCAGATTTATCCCTGTTATGACAAGAATCAAATGAAGGTGCTCTAAATGTGGTGTGTGAGGATTGTGCAAAAGGTACTTGCAGAAGTGGAATTGAAGTATTTGTGTCCTCACTCCCTTTCCCTTTTCTTAAGGCTCTAATAGTTTTATTTATTTCTTAATCCAATGGAACAATTTCTTGTCCTTTAGATCTGGTAATGCATACTTAGAGCAATGAAAACATCAAGCACTCACAAGTTTTAGCAACAGAAAATGATTCACAGGGTTTGAATTCTCCACACTAACAGCTGTGTTCTGCAATTCAAGTAAACATAGATCAAGCACAATAGGTTTAGTTGAAAAAATTGTTTCCCTGCTGTAACTAACTCCAAGTAAATCAGATTTTTTTATTTATTATTTTTTCCAGTGACTAAAAACCTATCCTAATTGTGCAAAATAGTCACTAACTAAAATTATTGAGACCAAACTCCCCAGCAACGGCGCCAAAATTTGAACTCTAGTCATTTAGAAGTCAAATTTAATTCTCAAGATTATGCAAATAGTGGCACAACCTAAGGTCGATTCTCTAAGGAGCTTGAATGTCTCTAGGTAATTAGTTAGCAAATTAATTCAACAAGATTAAGAGAAATGGTTTTGTTATTCTAATATGGATCAAAAGCATTATCCTAACTATTATTTATGTGTTTTTCTTTCTTGTCACCTAATTTGAAACTCAATAAAGCTAGAATAGAAAAGTGAATTTGTATGCAAACAGCTTCCTGAGAGTCTATGATTTTCCCTCCATCGCCTCTTTCAAAACATGAGTTCACTGGTATCTCTTAACATCAATAAATCTCATGCGAGTTCAACAGAGAAATAAAACGAATATTGTTTGGCCACTTCCAAGAACAACATCGATCGACATTATTCACAAGTCATTCCCTATTAATCAATCAAAGTCTCAAACAAGCACAATGAATGAATTAATAACTACTATGAATCAAGAAGTTTATCATCCGAATGTATGAATTAAATCAGCGTATGAACTTGCATTGAGCTAACAAGTCTGAGTCCTACATAAATCCATTCAGCACAGGATCTACTAGTGCATTAAAACCGAAGATTAAATCTAGATAGTCGACTCAATGAGAATAAGGAACTCCCTGTGAATAAGCTCTGGTTCAATCATCCTCCCATGGAAGCAAGGGTTTAGTTAGACATGTGGATTCTGTAGCAGCAGCAATGTTATGGATTCTAACCATCACCAGCTCTGACGGTGAGGACTCGTGCAAGGTGCAGGAAAAGTTGCAGCAGTTGGAGTTTCCGTGTAACAGATCTGGTCCTCCTAGTTGCAATGCATATGTGGCCGAAAGTTCAAAATGCAAAAGTAGCATAAATTGACGAAGATGAGGAGAAGGGTTCAACAGAAGTGAGCTTTAGGTAGATGTAGAAAACGATGAGCGATGTTTCTCCAAGAGGTTGTGGTGATGGATTGTGAACAGCGCGAGAGCACTCAGATGGTTGAAGACAAAGGAAGAAGGAGATGTGTCTCCAGAGAAAAAAATGAGCATTGGAATGGGGGGAACAAATCTGTCAAGAACAGGAAAGTAACTCTTATCTCCAGATGCAATGGTGATTCTCGGTAGATGGAGTGATAGGGGTTGCTAAGATCTCTAACACCAGCTTTTTACGTGTCTAAGAGATGAGTAACTTCTAGGATAAAAGGATGAACTCCCCTTTTGTAAAAGACTTCGCCCCCTGGATAAAAGGGTGTAACCATCTTGTGTACTGTTGCTAGTGGTTTTTAACCGATTCTGTTGCATCTGTTTTGGGGCCCACTGTTCAATTGATTACACACGTGAGATACTGCAGCTGTACGGATGTTGGCTTCAGCCAAGAAACCTATTGGCTGAAGCATGTGGTATAGAGAGCAATTGGTCCTCGTTGGCTTCAGCCAAAATGTCTGTTGGCTGAAGCATGTGGCACAGAGAGCATTTTGAAGCCTTGGTCCCTCAACATTAACTCCCCAATGTCCTACATATTAACACAAACTGATCCTATGCACTTGAATAGAAATTTAAAGAATGGCAAAATATCTCAAAATTGGTAACAAATTCCTTTAATATCTTATTAACACAAATATCCTTTAATTGACCCATTTAAGCTCAAATAACATACTAAAAGGTTAATATTCTTCATATAAAATATGGATTTATTAATACTTGTGGGATAGTTGTAGAATGTAAAGTTGCAATGGACTGAACTTTTTCTGTCCTGTTCTTACATCTAGATGTATGATCTGTTCACCATATTACGTACCATAACTCATAGGTGCTTTCTTACAGTCTTTATACCATCTACATCAAAGAAAGAGATGGCTTCCTTTTTGAAGAAAGTCTCATCTTTTGAGTCAAGTCTTCATGCTGTTGATATTGATTTCCCCTCAATATTCTCTGCAAAAATGAATAGAAGCTTGGACATGCTGTTTTAGGAAGGTAATTTCACATTAGCTTGGTAAGAACTGTTCCTATACGAGTGCATTAAATTGACTCCATGGTATCAATGCTTCGTTAGAAACTTCAAACTCAACATTAGTTAGTTTGTGCTTAAATTGGTCAATTGTCAGTCAGAACATCATGTGTTTTGTTGTTTGCCTATGTTCATCTTTGCCTCTAACTCTTCTTGTTGTGAAGCAGCTATTGGATTGACGTTAGTAAGTGGGAAGTTTTTGTAAATGATGATCAGACACATACCTTTTTATTATTAGAAGTGGTTCACGGAGGGTTAAGAGAGGTATGCTTTGAAGCCTTTATTATTTTTAATAATGTTTAGTTTTTTTTGTGCCGTGTTAATTTTTCTTTGTTATACCTAATTTGTGTAAGTTGAAATATTATGCCATTATGCTTGTAGTATGATGTTTGTCATTTGCGGCTTGGCATTTCTATTTCATGTGGTTTTCTACTATGTCTATATAGCATGTTCAGGTAGAGTAAATGGAGAAACTTCTGGTTTTGTGTTTTAAGCATGGAAAAGTTGAGTTTACAAACCATACCTGGAATGATGTTATTCTGACCAAAATAATTATGGGAACCACAATTAGAAGGCCAAAAGGAAAGAATCATAAAGATCAAAGCCAAACAAAAGACTATTTGATTGCTCTATTCCTTCTCCTAATCTGAGAAATAGTTGCACTGACGTGGACATTGTGGTATGGCAAAATCAAACCGGTCCAAGTATTATTTGTAAGTGTGGCTCAATGTCTTTTAGTTGGAGGTTGGCAAGTGAAGATAAAACACGTAGCACTAGCTGCTTTTAGCTGTCAATATCATATGTCATGAGTATTCCTTTTTGCCATGAAAGAGCATGACATCATTTGAATGCATATGGACTCAACACTATAGGTAGTCATTTCCCATAAATAATGTATTTTGTGATGTGATGCAAAAAGACCTGAAAGCTGAAAGTTAATTTGACGTTGAAAAGACTTAGATATATGAATTCTCTTGGCAAGTATTCCCTTCGATCCTAAATGTAGAAACTAGAAAAATAATTTGTAGAGATTAAGGAAATTAATTTAGTTATTTGTAAAAAATGGTATCGGTTTCTTTAAAATACTCATTTTAATCATTTGCATCAAGACTACCTATTGATTGAAACCCTCTTAATATGTGCAATCAACAGGATAGTTTGGGAACAACATTTTAAATTTAGAAGGCAAAGTATATGAAAATATTATATGTAGGATTAAAATAAACCCCCAACTAGCTACTATATCTAGGATAGGAGGGAGTGTTCAAGAATATATTTCCTTTCGAATTGATAACAGCTCATAAACAAGGGGGAAAGAAAACTGGAGATTGAAATAATAGGACTTGGAAAAATGAATGTAACGAGTTCATTACTATAAATTCACTTTTCGGCACACATATACAGGAGATTTTTATGCTTTTCAATGCATTTCAGATAACAAAGCAAATTAAAGTTGTCAATGGCATTTATAAGCTTCATAATCTCCCTGAGTTTTACAAGGCAAGTGGTTTTATGACTTGGGCTATTGTGTGTCTATTTCGGTTTCACTCTCCTATTTATGGACCTATCATGTTCTTTTTTCAGGACCCTCGACCTCACATATCCTTAGCGTGGGCTTTGGGTGACATTGGTGATTCCCTGAAGAAAGAGGTTGAAGAAGTAATCAAGAGATGCGCTGTTGAGAAATCTGTAAAGAAATGTGCCTTTACCTGTAAATTCAAAGGTATTGAGTGTAAGATTGGCCATAAAACATACACGATTTGTAAAATTTCTGATGGACATTAACATGCTTAAGAGTAAGGGTCTTATTATCCTACATTTTGGCTGCACAGAATTTTGTATGAACTCTTTTGTGGGATTTAGTGGTGACCAGTTTGTTATCTGATATTCTGTAGAGTTTGTTTAATAAATAGCTAAAGCTTGCTTGCCCGCGTGATTTGTAGGTTGATGTAACAGGTCCATTGGATTCGTGATTTATACATTTGGTTGGTTCATCTAAAATGAATTATTAAACATTAGCAGTTATAAAACTTTTATCATTACATTGTTTATGGAGCACAATCAATCCGCTCATCCCATATTAGCATCATACTTATTATTCAACTTATTTGAAAGTATTTAAAATGGAAAGGATATTCATAATGCTGACTATTATTGTCACCCTCTGCTTCTGCTTTAACAGATTGATAAAACATGAATATATTCAAAATATTAGCAATAGAAAGGTTTGATAATTTGTGACGTTTGCTTATTCAAAATTATGAGAAAAGCTTCCCCATCCTCTAGTGAAGGGAATTCACATGGGATTGCTTTATATAAACAAAAGCTTTCAGCAACTTAAAGGAGTTATGGGCTTTCCCAAATCTCATACTTTCCCCAGTACCTCAGCTTATCTTCATGGTTTAAAGTAGCAAATTGTACTTTTCATTGCACGCTCTTCTGCTACTCACAGAAACAATGCTTTGCTCTCTTGGCTAAAATTGGTTAAACTTGCCCAGGGCAAAGGAAGTGTCAACCTACTAATTTATGTTTAAAATACTAAATAATGTTTTACTTTCATGTTGTTAACTTGTGAGCTTCATAAACTTCTGCTATTAAATGTTCAAAGGAGAAAACAGAAAGAATATCTTTGATCAAATAAATTTGTTATAAGTTTAAACATAAGAAACGATATCCAAGATGCTCTAAGAAAAGAGTGAAGATAAAAAAAATGTTGAGAAGCATCAAGTAAGAATAAACATAGTCAAAGTAAGCGTTGACTATTTTATCTAGCTCCAAGCACCCAAAAGTTGGAGAAATGATAGGGCACAATTTTCCCCATGAAGATGATCCTCACATAAATTCTGGAAATGTCTAATTAATATGATTTCTGGGTTTAATGCATATTAATATGCTAACAAAGTCGAAAATACAAGTGTAAAGTTGTAACTATTCTAGAAAAATATATGGAAAGAAATCTGATTTTACTTTTTAATAAATAGTAACAAAATTCTTACTAAAGAAGACTTCATGCAGCCTCTTGGCACTCTTCAAAATCATATTAAACTGCAACTGTTAGAGATCTTGCTCAAGAAGACAAATCTAATCTTTATATCATGAACATCAATTTGATCTCCATTACAAAGCCCCATGATAAGAACTTCCATATATAAATGATTAAAGAAAGAAAAAGTGGGATGTGGCAAAGGAAATCTCACAGCAGCAGAGGAGCTTACCATTGAACTATTGAAACCGTTAGAACCACAAATGTATCCTATGATACCCTATAAAAATTAACAATTGTGTGTCGTTAATCAGAAAATGCATCTTCCAATGAGGAATGATGTAAACATACAGTTATTTGGAAGATGAAGAAGTCCTTTGGTCATAAGCTTAAATTCAACCTATTTATCTTCTTTCGTACTGTATAAACATTTTTAATTATGATATTAATCTGCTATCATTTAAAAAGAGAAGACAGCTATGAAAAAAAGGTGATTATGCTCCTCGACAAATTACATGAATGCACTTCTCATATTATACTGATTGATACAATTTCTATTTTTCCTCACGAAAAATGCAAACCTAGTACAGTTGCACCAGATTATCCATTTATTTAACTAATTTTTACCATTTACATGAACCTTGCAGTGAAGAAATGATTATGATATTTATCTAAAGTATACACGAACTCATAGTAAAGTGACATACTTAAATAATAAACTATAATGCACACCACCACAGCATATTTTCTAAACTGGGAAGATTGTTTCCCCTACTTTGTAGTGCATATACAGCTCCTCTAGCATAATGCCCCCAATCACATTCTTCTTTCTGAGAATAATCCTTAATTTGTCTGATTCATATGACTATTCAGAATGGATTGTCTTGATTGCTGAACTTCATCAACTCGAGCATATATCAATAACTTTAAAACCAACATTGCACAAATTGTATAGCGCTAATATGGGGTATTGGAGATGACATACTGTAAACTCTAGCATAATGCCCCCATTCACAAATTCTGATAACCTCTACTACCTCTATTGACTTGGTGAATGTTGCTAACGCCGATATGGACTTCTTTCCAATCCCTATCATCTACATCCGAATGAGAATCCTTTTTGGGTTCTTGTCAATCCGGCTCTTACGGGACCAAACTATCACACTTGGTCCAAAGCCATGAAAATTACTTTACATTCCAAGAATAAATTTCAGTTTGTTGATTGTTCCGTTATTGCGCCTCTAGGTTGCCGATCATCTGTATCCTGCTTAGCTCCGTTGTAATACAATGGTCTACACATGGATTACACGTTCCCTTCCCCTACCATTGCTCAAAGCATTTTATGGTTGGATAAAGCATATGACATCTGGTCTGATTTATAGGATCGATTTGCTTTGAGCGACATCTTCCGTGTTGCTGAGTTACAGGAAGACATTTTCTCATTTAAGCAAGGAGATCTCTCGTTAGTGACTATTTTACCGAGCTGAAGATCCTTTGTAATGAATTCATTAGCCTCCGTTCAATTAGTCACTGTCCGTGTAACTTTTGTGTGCTCTTGTACAGTCTACCGTAATCAGGATTAAGCTCTTCAATTCTTGACGGGACTCAGTGATCGGTTTTCCAATGTGAAATCTCAAATCATGATGATAGATCCTTTACCTTCAGTCAACAAGATTTTCTCATTAGAGCTTGTTTGGATGTGATTTTGAAAATAACTTTTACAGATTCCAAGGCAAAATTTAGGTTTAAAAAAGTGATTTATATTTGGTAAGTTATTAGCTTTTACGGATTCCGAGGCAAAAAAGTGGGTAGGAAAGAGGAAAGAGGAAAGAGAAAGAATGAAAAATAGGAAAGAGGAAAAAGAAGAAAGAAAAAGTAGGAAAGAGAAAAGAGAAAGAAGGAAAAATTAGGAAAGATGAAAGAGAAAGAAGGAAAAAGTAGGAAAAAGGAAAGGTGAAAAAGTAGAAAAAAGAGGAAAAAGTATAAAAGAGAAAACCTAGGTTTCAAACTGAGGTTTTGTAACCAAAATAGCTTTGGAAAAAAATTTTTTTGCTTGGACAAAACCTCGGTTTTAAGGTAAAACCTAGGTTTTGAAACCAAACCTAAGTTTCAGAATGGGTTTCCAAACAAGCTCTTAATCTTGCAACAAGAGTGTGAGATACAATTATGCACTGAATATGTAGTTCTCTTCAACAAGGGTCCATCGCATGCTTCTAATGCTATTCCCAAGAATCAGAATACTTCTACATCTGGAAACAACAAGTTTTGCACCCATTGCAATAGACCAAGACACAATGTGGATACATGCTAACTTAAACATGTTTTTCCTCCGGCCTTTAAATTTCAAAATTAATCATCTGCATAGACTTATCATTTCCAATCACATGATCCTTCAGGCAATTTCTCTATTCTTGCTTCTTTTTCAAATCACACCTCTTGGATCATTGATATAGAAGCTACTGACCATGTTTGCCATTCTCTTAGTTTATTCTCTGAGTATACTTGCATATCCTATATTCCATCAAACTCTCTAATAATAGCTACATAACTGCCAATATCTCAGGGACCATTCGTCTCTCTGATTCCCTCATTCTTCATAATGTGTTCTATATCCCTGAATTTGCATTTAATATTCTCTCTGTTTCTAAACTCAGTTTCCATTCATTGTTACTTTATTTTTCTTTCTTCTATTTGTTACATTCAGGCGCTCTTCCCTTGGAAGATGATTGGTACAGCTCAAGTGTTTGAAAGACTGTTCATTCTTAATCTTACAAGGGTTCAACATGCAGTGGCTGTTTCAGTTTCTACACCTCAAGCACCTCAAACTTCCTTCGATTTGTGGCATTTAAAAGCCTCATATATAAACGTGAATTCTTTTTGGCAAGTATCTCAAGGGCGTCTTTCCTTTTGGATTGATAACCGTCTCATAAGAAATCTGATGACTAAGATAACATGAGACCAAGAAAAAATGAATTTGACATATTCATATCTAGAAATTCGCTTTTTTGCTTTCGAACCTGGCCTTTTCAACATGGGTCAGGTACCTTAGCAAATGACCAAGTCCAAGATCGAGGAGAGAGTACTGTATCATTCAATGTTGACCTCATCTACCAATAAGTGCGCTTCTCAGAATTGGAGTTTGTGTTATCGCCCTTACGTAGATTAAGATCACTTACTATATTGATCAATCACTTGTTGGTTAAAAAATCATTTTGCGGCATGCTTATACTTGAGATTTTTATGCTTTTCAATGCATATACTTAGATTTTTATATCAGTTGTGGTGTCGTATCTCTGTTTCTTCTTGTTTTTTTTCCATTTTTTGCTCAAGTATAGATATCCTCTTACTAAAGGTATTTTGCTTGAGGCACCATTGAATATTAAATGCGAGTACATATTCTAGTGGGATTTAAATCTTGATTTACCGTATTGTGAAAAAATGATCATCTCTACTAGACTCAACCTGTGTTCATTAGGTGACATTGGAAATTCCTGAAGAAGAAAGAGCTTGAAGAATTAATAAACAAAAGTGATGTTGAGAAATTTGGAATGACTCATTTGGTACATTGGAATTGATTCAAATGGAAATGGAGATAGAGATTGTTATGCATATGGATATGGAAATAAGTTTTGAAAGCATGTTTGGTATGATCATGAAAACATATATAATTTTACATTTTAAAACATATTTAATATATTTAATAGATGAGGGTATTTTAATCTAAAAATATGGACTCCATGGAACCCATCTCATTTCCGTGGTATTAGTATGGAATTGAAATGACCCATTTTGATAAAAATGATTTCCACATGGCAATCAATTCCATTTTCATTTCTTTGTATATGGAATTTAATTCCAATTTCATATTCATACCTCCAATTCTAATGTACTAAACAAGGCAAAAAGGAATGTGCTTTGACATGGAAATTCAAACGTACTGATTGTAAGATTGGTGGTAGAACATACAAGATTTGTAAAATTTATGATGGACATTGATATGCTTAAGAGCAAGGGTCTTATCGTTATTTTTTTAATGTATAGAATTTTATCTGAAATCGTTTATGGGGATTCAGAGGTCATTAGTACTGTAGTTGACGGAATTTGATCAAAAGGGACTTAATTATTAAAAAGTTGTAATGAAAATTAAATAATATAAATTTGTTATCATTTATTGTACTGAAATTTATCATTACACGCTTCTTAATTATTATTGGATTTCAGGTAATTTAGTCTCTTACTTGAGACTTCATAGTAATCAAGGCAGAGCAACGGGCGGGGCAACTAGTAGCCCACCCGTTCAGATATAAACAGGTTTAGGCTGTGCCCGGTAATGACCCATTTAAGGCCGTATAAACCGGCTGCCTTGAAACCCGTCAGGTTCGGGTGGGTTAACGGGCAACCCGTTTATTTTTTTTCAAAAACGACCAGAACACGAAAGGGAGGTGAGCGACCTGCAAACACAGAAGACGAGTAATGCGATGCCTCATCTGCCCTTCATTTAGCCCCTCCTCCCTCAATCCGCTGCTAGCATCCACTGTCATTACCACTCCTCCTTGCTCCTTCCTCAACACAACTCTCAACAGATCTAATAATGGCAAGGACACGTGAAGAACAACACTGAAGAGCAAATCAACAAACAACAAAATTTCAGATGAAAACCAAATCGACGATGAAGGTCGAAGGACACTATAATCCAAGATGTCGTTAAGTGGTGAAGATGCTGTAAAAACCAAATTAGTGGTGAAAGAGCACTCTTTCAAACATAGCCCACCTATAAAAGATCCACATCTTTTGGAGTGAGCGATCTACAGAACGTTAAACGCAGAATGTCAGGAACGTGACAGAAACAGTGGCAACCTGAATCGAGAGGATGAGGAGTCGACGGTAGAAGCAGTAGTAAGAGGAGGATGAGGAATTGGCGGTAGAAGCAGTGGTGATGGACGATTCGAGATTCGATGGCGATGAATGTGAGTGCTCTGCAAAAGCAAAACTGAAAGTAGGAAGAACTATGGGGCTGATGAGCTAACGAGGAAGAGGGTTGAAACTTGAAGGCTGAAGCTGGGTGTGCGTGGGATGGCGATTGAGGGAACAAGTCGGAGCTCTGAGCTTCGAGGTGATGGCGACCGCTAGGTGTTGGGTTTTCAGATTTTGCAAGGAAGATGGTCGACGAGATGAACTGTGCAAGGATTTTCAGATTTTGATTTTGTACAAAGCTGTAAAAGGACAAAAAAAAGCTAGAATGTATTTTCATGGAATGAGCCAACGAGTAATCGGACCTGGTATGTAAGGGTGAATGTTTAAATCAACCCTTGTCTACCATTAGGCGAAAGCTAACTATTTGTTTGGAAAATCATATATATATTATTATAAACTAAATATATAAAATTATTATAAATATATTCGGGTGGTCACGGGCAGCCTGAGGGTATGCCCGTAGCCCGTCCCGTTTAATGGACAAGCCCGCCTGTTTAGGCTCGCCCGTCTCGGAACCTTTTTGGGCTGGTCCAAACGAGCAAATTTTCGGGCAGGCATGGGTGGGTTCACTGAGTTGCGGACCTTTTGCTCACCCTAATAATCCTTTATGAGAACTTTTTCTCAATCACCTCTATTACATATTAAGAGCCTGTTTGGCACTACAGTGAATAATAACTTTTACAGAGTTTAAGGCAAAACCTAGGTTTTAAAAAGTTGGTTGTGTTTGGGAAGTTATTGTGATGGATTCCGAGGCAAAAAGTAAGTATAAAAGAGGAAAGAGAAAGAAAGAAAAAAGAGAAAAGAGAAAATTTATTAGGAGAGAGAGTGTTATTTGACAAGAAAATATCTTTTTCAAAATCTAGATTTTAAATTGAGATTTTATCTCCAAAATAACTTCTTTGAAAAATGTGAGTACTTAGACAAAATTTATGTTTTGGGCAAAACCTATGGCAAATTTAGGTTTTATTACAAAACCCTTTTTCAATTCAAACTTGTCAAAGGTCAACCCATATTATTGTTAATATTATTATCTCCATTTGAGATATGTTTTAATCATTTTGATAATTATATTTGTTCGATTGTCTCTTTTGCTAATATTTATTTGAAAATTTTTAACCTTTTCTAAATTACATTATCAAACATGATAAAAATTATTAATACTTTTGAGATAGAATTACTCTTTAAATATGGACATTGGACGCTACTCTAAGTGATATTTAAATTTTGATTTGCAAGAGAAATATCCTTTTACTTTACTGACTTTGTCACAGTATTTTTACTTATTTGTTGAGAAGATGACACAAAAAATACTTGAAAAATGATAAAACTCAGAATGGTGATTCCAATTTCAAAAATCTTACAATGGTGATAGTTCCTCAACTGTCATTAACCAAATTCAAAGGAAATGAAAAAAATATCCCTAAATAATTCTTTTAAAAATAAAAACCCTTCAATAACTGGCTGGAGTTCTAGCGGCGATGGGCCCATCGGAGCTCCAGAAAATTTTTTAATCCAAGTGGTGGGGTGGGGTTTGAATCCCCACCACTTGGTGATTAGAAGCATTGGTTGCCCAACCTATTGAAGGAGGTCACGAGTGATTCAAGGTTTTTGTTTTGTTTTAAAAAAATTTGTGCATAATATTTTTGTCATTTCTTTTAAATTTAGTTAATTACAATTGAAGAATTATCACCGTTTTAAATTTCTTTGTGTCATTCCCCTATTTTTACAACAGATTAAATTTATTAAATGTTTTAGTAAAAAAATTGTCAGGGTTCATGAAAGAAGTGATGTTGCATTTGGTAGGATGGAATTGGAGAGATGGAAGTGGAATTGAGGGTGGAAGTGGGATTTTGGCTTGTTTGGTATCATGGAAGTGAATTCCATGGAACCCAAAAACATTGGAACTGGGTTCCAACCTCTCCCCTTGGGAACCCAGTTCCAGTTCCATGGAACTAGGCTTGGACCCTTTTGCCCTCCCCCCTCTTCGATCTGGGCGACGGCTTCAACGGTGGGCGACGGCTTCAAGGGAGGTGGGCGACAGCTGTGGCGACGGCTTCAAGAACGACCATCCGGTGCCAATCAGAACAATATAGGATTTAAAAGAACGACCATCCATGGGCACTTCCAGTTCGCTTGATATAACACCAGATACACTTCCAGCAGCTGCGGCAATGGTTTCAACACCAGAAACACTTCCAGCTCCATGGGCACTTCCAGTGGCGCAGGTGAAGAACGACCATCCGGCTTCAAGAGTGAACAGAGAGATTCCCTTTAAGAAACTGAAAATATAAAAGATGACTTCCCATCCATGGGCACTTCCAGTTCGCTTGATATAGGATTTATCCTCGGCCTCGCACAAGAGATTCAAAGCCTTGGAAAGGTCGAGCTTGGAGTCGGAGAGGGAGATCTTGGAGACGTTAAGCTCAAGGCGGCCGGAATGGGTGAAGCCGAATTGGTCAAGGGGAATGAAAGGACGGTCGTCATTGCGGATCTGGCTGAATCGGATCTCGACAAGTGAGGGGGAGAAGAAGAGGAAGAGGAAGAAGAGGAAGGTGAGGCAAAGCAGTGAGAGAGAAGGCGAGGAGGAAGCCATGGGTGGTTCAGATCTGTGTACAACGATGAGTTTTTTTCGTTGAGGATATTTTGGTCTTTTATATCATACTTCCATAGCCATACCAAACACACTTTAAAACCCACTTTCAGTTTCATTTCTAGTTCCACTTTCAATTTCATCAAAATCAATTCTGTGTATCAAACGGGGCATGAGTGTACCGACTTCATCGTGCTAAATAAAATCCTTCCGTGGCATCTGACGCACCATCACCACTCAAAAAATGCCGTCTCTTTCACTATTGAGTCAAAGTCCCACCAATTCCTAACCTCCACGTCGCAAACCATTTGCATCACAAAACAACAGAGCAGCGAGGAGAACAAGCAGAAGTTGACCTTCATGAAATTCCAAAATCCCCAGATGTATTAGTTTCTTCAATCAAATTGTTACTGGGTGGATTCTTTTCCTCTTCCCTTACCTCTTTCATCTGAGTTTTGTTCGTGATGATGCTCTGTTTGGGTCAGAATCCTGGCCTCTCCTATTCTACAGTTTCGTTTCATCGGTACGATTCTCCATACACTGGCAAGAGATTTCTCCATGGAAGTGGCAGGTTCAGGTCGAGATGGCCCTTGATGGCGTTGGATTCGGACTCTTCTTTTTTTGCCGCCTCTGTTGACTCCGATATGGCTGACAGAAACGCAGCTGGGTAAACTTTTTGCTTCTTTCTGTTGCAGTCTTGATTGGATATAATTATGAGAGAAAGCTAGAAGAAAATTGAAGGGTGTCTCCAATTTGCTCTCTTTTTGATTGTTTGTTCTGGGTTTGCTGCAAATTTGCATACACTTCGTTTAATTGATTGTTGTTTTTATGGACTCTGATGTTGCTGATAAAAACGGTGCAGGTTAAACTTTCTTTGTCTTTCTATTGAAGGCTTTCCTGAATACTTAAAAAAAATAAAAAATAAAGGAAAAAGAATATCTCACTAAAACAAAGTTATCTCTCACTACTACTCACAAAAATGAAAAACATTGCAATCAAGTGTTTAGGTTGTTTTGACTCAGTTAGTTGACCATGTTGAGCGCTGTTATTTCTCATTACTACTTTAGTACTGGAAATTTGTTGTCATATATATATATATATATATATATATATCTATGTATGTATGTACTTATTTTTTTTCAATTACAGATTCTGCATCATAGAAGGGCCTGAAACAGTACAAGATTTTGCCAAAATGGAACTGCAAGAAATTCGGGATAACATTGGAAGTCGTAGGAACAAGATGTTCTTGCATATGGAAGAGGTAAGAATTGATAGATTCTGTTCTATTGATGGATGATCATGAACTATAAGTATGATCGCCCTAATTATTGTGTCATACTGGATAAGTCGATAAGGCATAATTGTATATGCAAAATTGAACAGTATCATATAATCTATGTTTTTGTATCAATCTTTATACTACATGTTTGTTGCATCAGTGTGTGGTAACATGTAAGGGGTGGCGGTGGTAAAAATGGCAAACTGGAAATGAATATGGTGACAATAGTTGCTGTGGGTATAAGGGGAGAGGTACTTGCAGTGGTGGCAGGTGATAGTGGTAAAGTTGGTGCTGATCATGGACCATGGACAATATGTTTTTTTATCCATTGCCAGTCTCCCCCATTCCCTTGGCAGCATAGTTATGCATGGTGATATCCATATAAAAGTCTTAACCATGAGATTTACATTTATGCTTGCCTAAACATCATAATACTCTATTGTTTCAGTTCTATGCAAACCTATTTAGTCTTGAATGATTTCTAATAAACGGGGCCTATGATTTAACTGTAATAATTAACTTGGGTACTTGACAGGTTATCAATTAATTCAATTCAATATGTAGTGAGCCTGTTAGCCACTCTTATAACTTGGTTAATATTTCTGTTTGAATATTTTTCCTAACTAGTTGTAGTGGAAATGAATTTATTAAGAATTCCTAAATTATAACTCTGCCTTAAAATAACAAAAGGCATTATGTTATTTTTTACCACGAAAACAGAAGAAAGGTTACATGGTACACTACATGTGAAGACTCCTAAACTTCCAAACATTTAAAGCCTTGTTTTGGGTATTAGTAAAGCAACCAGATCCTAGCCTGTATGAACATTAAGCTAGTGTACTCTTTTACTTTAGACTAAAAGGTGACGTGGATGATACTTTTGACATTTTATGTGCTATCAGATGAAGAAAGTCTGTCTGCGGTGTCCTGCTATCAATTTTCAGATTCAATTTCCTGTTACCTCCATTTTAATACAATTGAGTGTTATTTTCACCAATAGGCCGTGGTGGATAACATGATAGCATACATGATAACTCCATTATGATCCTGCTCATTTGTTTGCTGTTAATTTAATGAAAAGTTTATGATGAAATCTTGTGCTCAATATCTCCCTTAATTTTCTCTAATTTAATGAAAGTGGGCATGATTATTGCTCAATGACATTACATGCTCTAAACTTGCTTGCTCTTTTGAACCTAAACCGTTCTGGTTATTGATTTACATAGATATGTGCTTTTCTTCATTGTATACCCTATTTCTTGCACTTTGAAGACACTGTTTCCTGTGAGATTTTCATGCGTCTTGTGAAGATAGGATGGATGGCTGATCCGCTCACATTATTTTGTAGGTTCGTAGACTCAGGATACAGCAGAGGATTAAAACTGCTGAATTAGGATTGAAAGAAGAGCGAGAGAATGAACTTCCTAACTTTCCATCATTTATTCCTTTTTTGCCTCCCTTGGTAAGCTTCTTGAAGCTAGAGATGAAATATTCCAATTTCAATTATTTAACATATGTTCGCTGTGTTTTTGTGTTCACAAAGTCTTGGGTAAATAGTGATTATTCCTTCTATTTTTGCCTCCCTTGGCAAGCTTCTGAGAGTTAATGATAAAATATTCTAATTATTTAATAGATGTTTCCCATGGTTTTGTCTATATGCTTGATTAGCATGAAGCACAAAGTCTAGGAAAATGGTGTTTAATTTATTTGTATATTATTTTTGCAGAGTGCATCAAACCTTAAGCAATATTATGCAAGTTGTTTTTCTCTTATTGCTGGTGTGATGCTTTTTGGTGGCCTCCTTGCTCCCACTGTAAGTTTTTCTGCTTTTATTTATGTTTGTGTAATGGATATTCTACTTCACTTAGTTCATTTGGAAGGAAATTACTTTGTTCTATACACATAATGGTGCTATCTAATGTGACTTGTACTCTTGTGTGTGAAAGAAGCATGCTTTTGCTTTTGCTTATGCTATTCTCTTCTTCCAATTGATGAGAAGATTGAAATCAGTGATTCAGTGTTAACATGCACATTGATAATGCATAGAAAATATTAGACTTGTAACGCATTTTCTTGGTCAGTAATTATATTCTAATGCTTAGTTTCTTATCTCTTCAGTATTTCTATATCTTATAATTTATCATGTTGCACATGAAGGAATTTATTACCATATTAGCAGGTCAAGAGATACTTAATGTATACAAGAGTTGTGTCATATTGTTTCATAAATTTTGTTATCTGTAGTAACTTAAATCCCTTCTCGGAAACTTGGGATCCATTGCTTTCCAATTTTCTGTCCGTCCTTCTCATTTTCATTTTTTTTCAGTTGGAGCTTAAGCTTGGACTGGGGGGCACGTCATATGAAGATTTTATACGTAGTATGCATCTTCCTATGCAGTTGAGGTACAGTGCATTTTCCGTTCTATTTTTTCTTCCTTATTTTCTTTGTGCTTCTCTTTAAAGATGCAATGCGATAATTTTTCTCTCATGATTGCACTTTTGTGCATGAAATCTGATAACTACACCTAGAAAAAGAAGTCTCCCCTGGGCAGGGGTGAATAGGTGCATGCAGAATTTTGGCAAGCAACAAAGTTGGCTCGGGTCCTCTCCATTCACAAAAAATGAATGCAGAGGGTGCACACACACACACACACACACACACACACACACACATATATAGAGAGAGAGAGCAGAGTAGTACGCTCCACACCTAATTGTAAGATATGAGCCCCATACACAACTACATTTTGTTATGTCTATTTTTCTTTGAATGAACCCTATCAATTCACAAATTATTCACTTTGTGAATGAAGTGGATTGGAAGCGAGAAACAACAGTTACCACTTTGGAATATCAATACAGTGGCTATCAACTGCACTAAGCAATTAAATCGCTTTGGATGGAAAGACAATTATAAAAACAGCAGCAACATTTCAGTTAACACTACTTGAGTCACTAATATACATTGAAACAAAAACAAGCTAAACAGCAGTAATGTTCAGTGATGTGGTAATGATTATGATGTAAGACAAAAATTAATAGTCAAATAAAAGAAAGTATACATTGATTTTTCTTGGTTCAGCTTCATCCTACCAGACCAATACCCTGTCTCATTGCAACGCAATGTATTTGCACTTTAACAACCAATTAGTTTTTTCAACAGCTCTTCAGCGAAAGAACATTTTAAAGTTTTCACCCACCCACCTACAATGGTAGGTTTTTCCCTGCTCACGCAAAATTTGAAGGTTTTACAATTGATGACCTGCAATATAATTTGCCTACACTTTCCTAAGCTTGGGGAGTGTCACAGAGAAATAAAGAGGCAAGCCCTTGTACTTCTATGGGATTAGAAGTATTCTCTCTAATTGGGGTAAAACTAGAAACTAACGTGCACAACAATTTATGGCAAACTGAATCAGAAAGAGTAAGCACACGGCAAGTTTTGGCTGTCTTCGTTTTAATATTATCTCGCACATATAACAATGCCCTTCAGCCTGCCTTTGGATAATGTTTTAGTGATAAGATCCCTCTAATCTGATCTTGTACCAATTAATTTAATCCAAAATTTAATCTATCTCCTTTCCTGAGTTGAATTTGCTGTTAGCTTGACGTCTTCCTGTTTTGAATTGAGACACATTTAGACAAATGTTTTCTTGATTGCAACTACAGTACTTGCTCATGATCTTCAGAGTTCAGGCATTAAAGCTGTGATGATCTACTTTGGTTTTTGGCTTTCCATCGAAGTCAAGGAAGATTTGGAACCTAATAAATCAAAACGGATCAGTCACTAATCAGCTCTTAACTTACATGTGATCAATTTCAATACCCAGTGCTTAAAATTTCAAACATAAAAAACTAGATATCACAAAAGAAAAGTTTCTGTGTTTGTGAGAAACCCTGGGGCCTGCAGAAGCTACTTATGATTCATTTTTATATGTATCTTTGTATAGTGTCAGCACTGACCACTTTCTTCTTTTACTTTTTGTTTTGGCCATTTCATCCTATGTCTGTATGTAATTGAACTTTCTTGGAAATCGTTAGTCAGGTTGATCCCATTGTGGCATCATTCTCGGGTGGGGCAGTTGGGGTGATTTCAGCATTAATGGTTGTTGAGATCAACAATGTTAAGCAGCAGGAGCAAAAGAGATGCAAGTACTGTCTCGGTACTGGTATGACATCAAATTAAAAACTCTAGCCTGTTGTCTGCATTTTAGGAATTGAACTTCTTAATAATGGACTGTAAGTTTTTTGACGCTTTTGTTGACCACCCTCTCTTCCTATTGTACATTCTTACCTCTCTATCTTGCCGAGGACGGGAGAAGTCTTTTGATTTTGTAATTAGAAGGGAAAATTAAAAATCATAGACCAAATGGTGTGGGATTCCTTATTTCTAATCTATGAATATTGGGATTCAGTTATGCTAACTAGTTGGGAAATACTTTTTAATGCCTTAAACACTTCCAATCAGACTTATTAGCTTCTATATTTTAACCTCAACAACTTCTCATCTTTCCTACTTTCCTTTCAAGTTTCTGTTTGATTATATTTACAAAAAAATGGTAAAACTGTATTTTTGGCAGCTGAATTGCATTGATCCGTGATGAACTTATTGATCAGCTGAATTTTTTTTTTTTGCCAGTGGATCAGCTGAAATTTAACGTTAGCACCTTTTTTTGAATTTCGAAGATTGGCACAAATCAGGGTTGTTTCTGGTGTAGCTGTCAATAGTTTGGCTTTCTGACGTGTTCTTGACAAATCGCCTCTCAAGATTGTTGACTCCACATATGCTTAGTCAACCCCTCTCTATGCTTCAGGGTGCAACATTTTTACATTCTGTATTACTTTAGATTCTTAGGATCGTTCCCTAGAGGGTTCTTATCTGAATTTCTTGTTAATAATCGATGCTCTTAGTCATGGAATCATTTATTGATTATCTCTGATTATTTATATTTTGGGTTGTTATGTGACCAATTAAGTGGAGATTTTAATCATGTTTCAATGTTTAGTAAAAGTCAGCGAAGTGGAGAATGCTGACACTTAGCGACATCTTGATGAATTGTTAAGTTAGTTACAGAGAAGGTTGACACTTCCATTATACCTTTTTTTTTTTTTGGACAGGATATCTTGCATGTGCTCGCTGTTCAAGCACAGGATCACTTGTTCTTGTTGAACCAATAACCACAGTCCATGTCAGAGATCAGCCTTTATCACCTCCAAAAACTGAGAGATGTTCTAACTGTTCTGGATCTGGCAAGGTTTGTCACCTGCAACTACTGATTTTATTTTCTGTTTTTTCATTACTAATTATATATGACTGAAAATTTTCATAATCTACAAAACTAAAGCTTGATTTTATTTTATTTTATTTGTTTGAATATATATGTGTCCTTGATATGGTCGTGAGATCGATGATGCAATTATCTAATATATGGTTATTATTAGGTTAAATTCAAGTATTGTTGGTCCCAATTTGATTTAGGGCTTGTTTGGAAGATATTCTCAGAATTTAGGTTTGGTTTTAAAACCTAGGTTTTTACCCAAAACCTAGGTTTTGTCTAAGCATAAAATTTTTAGAAAAACTATTTTGATTACAAAACTTTGATTTGAAACCTAGGTTTTTTTTCTTTCTTACTTTTTTTTTTTGTTTTTTCTTTCTTCTTTTCTACTTCTTTCCTTCTTTCTTTTTTCTCTTTCCTACTTTCTCTTTATTTCTCTTTCCTCTTTCTTACTTTTTCTTTCTTCTCTTTCCTCTTTTCTATTTTTCATTCTTTCTCTTTTCTATCTATTTTTTTGCCTCGGAATCCATAAAAGCTAATAACTTTCCAAACATAAATCATTTTTGGAAATCTAGGTTTTGCCTCGGAATCTGTAAAAGCTATTTTCAAACTAGCTTTCAAACAAGCCCTTAATTCTCTCGGTATAATTTTTTTATCCACAAAGTTTGAACTCAATATTATTTGAGATCGGGTCTTTTTAATTCAACCCAATTGCCATTAGTATCATAAAATTTATTATAGTATGACATCATATTGTTTCAGTAGTATACAATGTATGTATCCATATCAACAACTACAAAGCTTTATCTCACATGGTGGGTTGATGATTTAAGATTAGACGTGAGATTAAACTCACCTCTTATGTATCCATGCAAGTGTTTCTTTAATTTGAGCAGGACTTTATCATGAATATTGTAGATGTTGAGTCAATTGATAACTGTGGTGCTGAAATTTGATGGCAGGTTATGTGCCCAACATGTCTCTGCACTGGAATGGCCATGGCAAGTGAACATGATCTTCGCATTGATCCCTTTGACTAGAGCTCTTTATACTATTAGTGTTTTATGTTATGCAATTCCTAACTTGTAATTGTGTTACAAGCGTGTAAGCAAAATGGGGCAGCGGAAATTTTTTGTATATATTTACAAGAGCTTTTTTCTGATACAAATATTTACAAGAACTTAATTACATAGAAACAGGAAAAAAAGAGAATAATTATGATACAACGTTTCCTTCCATCATGGGTATTTCTG
>JANTPZ010001238.1:0-21392 GCA_025593235.1 Vachellia pachyceras | reverse complement strand
ATGGCTTCCAAATTTTAATAGAGATACCATTAGGTCCAATAGCTTTACTATTTTTCATTTACTCAAGAGTTTCTTTAACCTTGCCAAATCAGATCTAGCAATAAAATGCCAAATATTTTTCACCTTACTTGAATTATCAAACCCTCCAAGTCACTAGTTGAACCCTCTCCTTTGTTGAAAAGTTTGCAAAGGTAAGTCACACAGCACACACACAAATGTCTTTAATATCACCATGTAATCAAAGATTTCCCATAAACATCCTTTATACATCTTACTTTGTTTAAATGTCTTGATTTTTTTTCCTTATTCTTTGCAACTTTGTAAAGTTCCTTAACACTTTAGAATATGCTTCACTCGCAACCTTTTTATTTTATACTTCCATTTCCCCAATTTTTAAACTAGATCTTGTTGAATCATATTAAATATTTGGCAATACATTATGTACTTTGCTTTAAAAAACCTGATCCCTATTTACCAACCACACGTTATCTAATTAAATCCAATTATATGTCGAGATGTTTCTACAAAAATATCCTTTTGAAGTTGGCTTTTACTATTATTATAAAGCAGAATTCTTTAACCGTTGGATTTTTTCACTCACCGATGGGGAAACGTGAGTTGGGCTTAAATCATTATAAGACAAGTTATTAGTTTTTACCTACTAATTACTAAGATGAGCCATTACTAAGACGAGCCACACTTGGAGTTAGACCCATGTTTACAAGTCCATGGGCTTGTTTAACAGCATAATTAAAACTTTATTTAAATTCAATGCTCTATACATTCCAAAATGGCTAAAGTATATACCTATCAATTCATTTTAGGAGGAAATATCTCCCACCTATTTATATGATATTATAGGGTTGATACAATATTTGAAACCTATATATATATATGGTATTATCTCCGACTTTAAGTGTATCCTTATTTTAATTTTAATTCCTCAAATGTCAAACAATAAATTTGATCCCTCAAATTTCATTCTATTTAAAATATTGATTCCTGTAATTTAATAAAAGTATGGACTATATTGCCCTTGAGAAACCAAAACTCATAAAATGAGTGAGAATTTGAAAACAGTTGTCAAAATAATCATAATTTATTTAGTAAAATTGCAGTATTTTAAAGGATTTTAGTGGAAATTTTGGGCTTTTATTGATGTTAATTTCATTAATTATTATTAATTATGATTATATGGAATTAAAGACAATTAAAGGTATTTTTGGGAGAAATTGGAATCAAAGGATAAATTAAAAAAAGAAATTTAATGTTAGTGAAGGAGCAAACTCATAAATCCATTTATTTTATTTTATATTATTCTATTTTATTTATTATTATTATTCCTTTTTTTATTAGATTAGGTCAACCATAACCTCTATATTTATATATGCAATCATCCACCAGGCAAAATGCAAGCGGCCGCCTGGAGCATCTCCATTCAATTCTTTCATCAATCATTCAATGCACCACGCCGACACCCATTGATTGATCCATTCACAAACGGCCGCGCACACAAATTCAACCATTCACCAAGCCGCCACCTGGACCTGGACGAAGCTTCATTCAGACCTCGCACAATCGTCGCCATGTTCGTCTGCTCTGTTCCGTTACTGTGCAGAAGAGATTTTCATCCTTACCATGTGCAGACCCGTGGAAGAGAAGATGTCTTGGCTGTGCAATCTACAGTTTTTCGTGCTAAGACTTCACTAGTTTCATAATTCTCTAATTCAACAACAATGGCAGGAGTTTGAATCTTCGAAGGGAAGTCTTAGTTGCTTTAATTTCAAGTCCAATAATTATTTAATAATTTTTAAGTCTTACGATAGTTTCTCTGATTATTGAACCAATTTTTATTGTCTAATATAATTTATTTTGGATATTATTGTAATTGAGTTATTGTTGGTATTTGATAATGCATTGATTAAAATTTTAATTTCAATTATAATGTCGTGGTATCACATTTGAATTGATTTTAGAGTTTACATTTTGTGATTTTTTAAGGCGGCTTAGAATCTTGGATCAAATTACCTTTTGATAGCTTTAATTCTACTACTTTGGATTCAAGAGTTACAATTAAGTAGTAGCAGTTGGTAAATTGGAAGTTTGAAAAAGATTTGATGACAATTCAAGGTGATTCCGTTGTTGGATTAAAGTTTAATTATAATTCTTAATTCATTATTTTAACTCCGAAGTTATGATTGCCCGTGTTGTTGAGTTGGAGGATTGATTATTATCATCGTTTATTTGTGTGTTTCATTTCTATTTGTTGACCAAAATTCATTTCATTTATTTTTATTAAAAATAAAAAAATAAGTATTTTAATTTCAGTTTAATTCATAGCATTTACTTAGAAAATTTTTCAAATTAATTTTTAGTTTAGGTTACTCGCATTTAATTACTAGAAATTAATTTCACTATTTTTCGACTCCTCAAATTGAACACATCCCGGATTTGTATTATATTATATTAATTTGGTTAAATTATTTTTGACGTGGATCTAAAGCGACTAACGGTCCGTCCGTTAGTTGTATTAATCCATTATTTTATATAGACGAGATGCTGCCTTCGGACTGTTTTGTTTTGTGAGCTGAATAATTCCTTTCTATTAATACCCATAAGAGAAAGCATTACACTTACTACAACTTACAACCAACAACTCAAGAAACAAAACAAACAGAATACATCCAAACATCATCAAAATCTCTTAAATGAGCCTACGATATCTGTGCCCGATATAAAATTCATAGAAAAAATTAAATACATTTATGGTATTAACTAGAAGTCACATTATTTATAAATAATTCATTTTATATTTATAGAGTGCATAATTTTTACTTTAAGATAATTTTGCATAACAACCTCACGGTTTACATCCAGTACTCATCAAAGGCGAAAAGCGTGAAAATCCGGACAACATAAATCTACTCTAATCGTCTAAATTTTATTCTTATGCTTATGTTTCTAAAGAATTATTTTAATATGTGCAGAATATAAAATAATGATAATATTTTAGCAATATGACTTGTTAAAAGATTAATTTTTATTTAAAAATATTAGTTAAAATTTTAATCTTTAAAACCGTATTTAGATGATGTAGATACTGAGCACCGAAACCGGTTAAGTTCCCAATCCAAGAGGAAGCTATATTTCACCTCCGAAATCCATAACTATAAAGTAAACTTTATCATCTCCCCTCGTGTTTTGCAATATATCAACAGTATCATGTCATCTACTCAATTTTTTAGTCAGCTTCAATCAAATGCCAAAAGAAAAAAAAATTATTCGGTGTCAATCAGAAAACGACACTTTTATCTTAATTTCTCCTTTTTCAAACATTCACATTCTCTGAAAAGAAATTTTGAGTATTCTCTCAATAATATGTTAAAATGATACATCACTATTTTCAATATATTTGACAATAACTTTAAAAATCTTAAAACCTTATTAATTTTATATTAAAATTTAATAACTTTCCAACTCTATTTATTTAACAGACACTATACTCCATGAGAACTGTGCATAATTGATGACGAATAAAATTATTTATTTATATAAGAAATTTAATGATATAATTTATAGGTAGAATAAAAATGATTTCACTACCTGCCTTATCAATCTAATTTCCAATAAATCCATACCCGATAAAGTAAACTTTATCATCTCCTCTCCTCTGCTGAATTCGTTTTGCATTGATAGTTTCAATGGCATGCAAATTAATGATATTATCACCTTATTTATTTATTCAAATCTGACGGGATGGACCGTTAGTCGCCTTATGTCCACGTCAAAGATTTTAACCGAATTAATGTAATAAATCATAAATTTGGTTTGTGTTCACTTTGAGGAGCCGATAAATGAAATTAAATTCTATTAAATAAATGCAAGTAACATAGACTGAAAATTGATTTGAGGAATGTCTAGCTAATGGATTAGACTAAAATCAAAACACTTCTTTTTGATATTTTTAAATATGAAAACAAGTGAAACAAATGAAGATAAATGAAACATGAGTTAAATGATGATGGAAATCAATTCTCCAACTCAATAACGCAGGCAATCATCACTTCAATAGATATGTGAGTTAAAATAATGACTTAAGAATTATAATTAAACTTTAATCTAATAACCGAGCCACCTTTAATTGTCATCAAATATTTTTCAAATTTCTAATTTGCTAATTCCCACAAGAATAGCAAAATGGAATTAAGGATAATTAAAGTATTGCTTAATTGTAACTCTTGAATCCAAAATAATATAATTAAAGTCTGATCCAAGATTTTAAGTCATCTTAAACAATTACAAAATGTTAACTCTAAAATCAATACAATGTGATACCACAACATTATACTTGAAATTAAAACTATAATCAATCTAATATCAATTGTTAAACAATAATCCCAGTCACAATAATTTCCACAATATAATTCAACTTAAAAATTAAAATTGTTCCAATAATCAGACAACTATCCTAAGACCTAGAAATTGTTGAAAAATTATTGGATAAGAAATTAAAGCAACTAAAATTCTCATTTGAAGATTCAAGCTCATTGTTGTTGAAGTGAAGAATTGTGAAGAGAATTGCCATGGAAAAGTTCAGAGATCCACACACTGTAGCCATCATATTCTTCGACAGTGACAGCAAGAGAAACCGAGCAGAACAGCTGAGGTCTGGATGTGAGGTGAACGGCCGAACACTGCGATGGACGAAACTGGAACGAACTGAATTGGTGATGAAAGCAGCGAAGAGATTGACGGATGAAGGTTAGGTTTTGAAACAGCGACTGACGATGGCGGGGAATGAAAGAAGTGGCAGCGTGGTCTGCGAGGAGGATGAAGCTTGGGTGAGGTCTGGAATTTTTATGAATGATGCGCGGCAGTAGGAATGAAGCTCGGCGTCGCAATAATGGATGGAATGGAGGTGGCTGGCTCGTGTGTGTGGCTGGACGAGGTGAGGTGCGTGCGCGAGAAGTGTATGTGGAATGGAGGTGGATGAATGGATGGGTGAATGCAGGCGGCGGCGTGCTTCCCGTTCAGTAAGATGAATGAATGGATGAAATATTGAAAGTGGCGGCTGGCTCCTCTCTTGGTCATGTGTTTGGGCTGGACGTGTTAATGAATAAATGAATGAGGTAATGTTTTTCAATGAATGAATGAAGCCCAGCGGCGTCTTGGGGTCCCTCTGTGTGTTGTGAGCTCTTCATGATTTCCCTCTGTGTCTTGGGGTCTCTTTATGTGCCTAGGGAGACAAACCGTCTGGCAGATGCTCTTGTAAAGGAGATTATTTCCTCCTCTTCTCTCTATCATTCGTGCCCGCATCATTTGCAGGCTCTGTACCTGAAAGACTCTTTGGGATTAGATCCCGTTCCTGTGTGACCTTTCCTCTTTTTCTTTGAGCTGTTTTGCTCTCCTTTGTACCAAAAAAAAATCAATGGAAGGTACAAATCCAAAAATGGGCCCAAGGTAAACAAAAGCCCAGACTTTGAAGGCATTGCATACTCATCCAAATAATGTTATAATGCATGGATCAATTGACTGAACCTTCTCAAAAATTCATAATTTCCTCATTCTTCCCAATGATGGCTTCAACCTTTGCAATCTCAAAGTAGCACATGTTTATTATTAGTGAAACATTGTAATAGATCCTCAAAGAATTCCAAGTCACCTATGTAGTCATTTGAAGCCATGCAACAATCAGTCTCAACACAGCGACTTTCGTTCCCTTGCTGACATTAAATTAGGCCCTTGAATTGCATTTCTTCTTCAATTTATCTTTTGATCCCAATTTCTTTTAAAGGTATCTACAATAAAAATTGGTATTGAGTAACATCAAATATCCTCAAAATTAATTATTTAAAATATGGTAAAAAGTATAACCATTTACCCTTAATTAGTTTTAATTCCATGTAATTACAATTAATAACAATTAATGTAATTGACCTCAATAAAGGCTCAATAATAGCACCAAAATCCTCTAAAACTCTGCAAATCTAATAAATAAAATATGATTAATTCAAAGTTGAATCAATGAACGACATTTTTATCTTAGCTTTCCCTTTATTCAAACTTGCCCGTGGCCCGGAAGAAGATGAATAACTTTCTAACTACCCATTGACATTTCTTCGTCCATATGTAATAATAGAGCATGAAGTGATTCATGTTGTCCCAAAAAAAACAAAGCATGAAGTGTTCTCAATTATTGAACACTTTTTATGCCGATGGCGTGATTCTCATGTTCACTATTACTGGTCAACATAAATAAATAATTCATCAGTTCAGTAAGTCTTTTTAATTTATAAAAATATCTTGGACAATTACCAATTAATCCTTTTCTCTCACGCTAAATTACTTGTTCGATTCCCAAGCCATTGGAAAACAATAAAAGTCTCTTTCACTGCAATATCACTTTTTTCAAAAATTATTTG
This sequence comes from Vachellia pachyceras, assembly GCA_025593235.1. Classification (NCBI taxonomy): domain Eukaryota; kingdom Viridiplantae; phylum Streptophyta; class Magnoliopsida; order Fabales; family Fabaceae; genus Vachellia; species Vachellia pachyceras. Next base: position 14,970 of record JANTPZ010001238.1, on the reverse strand, counting down.
TTATTTAAAAATATTAGTTAAAATTTTAATCTTTAAAACTGTATTTAGAGGATCTAGATAGTGAGCACCGAAACCGGTTAAGTTGCCAATCCAAGAGGAAGCTATATTTCACCTCCGAAATCCATAACTATAAAGTAAACTTTATCATCTCCCCTCGGGTTTTGCAATATATCAATAGTACCAGGTCATCTACTCAATTTTTTAGCTAGTCAGCTTCAATCAAATGCCAAAAGAAAAAAATTATTCAGCCCTGTCACATACTCTAAAAAGAACTCGAGTATTCTCTCAATAATAAATGCTAAAATGATACTTCACTATTTTCAATATATTTGACAATAACTAAAAACTCTTAAAACCTTGTTAATTTTGTATTAAAATTTAATAACTTTCCAACTCTATATTTATTTAATAGACACTATACTCCATAAGAATTGTAGATAATAGATGAAAAGTAAAATTATTCGTTAGAAATTTAATGATGTAACTTATAGGTAGAATAGAGAATAGGTAGAATAGAGAAGATTTCTCTGCCTGCCTTATCAATCTAATTTCCAATAAACCCATGGATATAAAGTTAACTTTATCATCTCTCCTATCTGGCAAAATATCTATATATCTTCTACTGAATTCGTTTTGCATTGACAGTTTCAATCGCATGCAAAATAATGATATTATCACCTTTATTTATTTATTCAGATCCAATCAATGAACTACATTTTTATCTTAGCTTTCCCTTTATTCAAACTTGCCCGTGCCCCCGTAGAAGATGAATAACTTTCAACTACCCATTGACATTTCTTCGTCCATATGTAATAATAGAGCATGAAGTGATTCTTGTAGGTCCATCTCAAACATCCCCATGTCAGAATATCTCCCCTCCTCACTATTGTGTTGGATCTTAGTAGATAAGTACTTTTATGTAAATTGAGGTAAATATGTGAAAGAAATTATCTCATTTTAGAAAAAAATATTGTGGAACGTGCATTTGGGCTACCCATAATCATTGCCAAACATACCCAATAATGTTTACTCCCTCCGTTTCTTTTCAACTGGAAACAATTTTAAGAAGGAGCCAATCGAAATTAGTTAAAAATAACGAATATATAAAAATATATAACATTTTAATATAAAAAATACTGCTATTTATGGTGAGATAGAGTGTAAGAGTAAAAAATAAGAAAATTACTTTATTTGCTAGAAAAGGAGGTGTGTGGAAGATATATAATGTGGGTGTTTGGGTAAACTTTTTTACCCAGCATGTTTATTAATATTTTTTTGTAAATTAAAATAATTTTTCTTACATATTTACTTTGATTTGTGTGAAAATACTTCTTCATCATTTTTCCAAACGGATCAAGTGAGTAATTACTTGAATTATTTTTCCTTCTTCTTTGTTTGATCAAAAACTCTATTTTCATTCCCTCTAAAGTTTCACTGACACATTATCAACCGCAAATATAAGAAACATAGCCTGATAAATTATACCATCCAAATTCTTGCTCCTCCATTTCTCACTAAATCCAGCTCAACTCCAAAACGTGCACGTGGATATCATTGAAAAATAGTGAGTGTGATATAAAAGAAATTTATGGACAGTAAATGTAGGAATTTAACCGTAAGTGAATCATAGTGAAAAAATAATAAATAAAATATAATAAAATACAGTACATCATAAATTTTTGTTTTATAAAAAACAATGAGAATTTTGAATGATAAAGGAATTAATGAGTGTGATAATAAAATTTGAATTTTATGCACATCGATACTTTCATGTACTCTTTTTAAAACATTTGAATGCTAATGATGGTTGATTCCAAAAGGGTATATAAGTAAAATTAAAAAAAGTGTAGGCTTAAATCAGAATTTAAATATTTCAGCTGGATTTATTTAGGATTCTCCCAAAATTAAATATTAACGATAAAAATAATTGGGAAAAAATGAATTAACTATATTTTATTTTCTCATGATTAAATTTGTTTAAATAGAAAATAGAAAATTAAAGGCTAGTTTTGTTATCATCTTTTTTAAAAAAAATTAATGGATCATATGTTCTCACTCTAGTTCCATTTTTCTGGGTTTCTATCTTTTAAATTTTTTTTAAAAAAGCAAACCCCTGAAATTAAATATTAACGATAAAAATAATTGGGATAAAATGAATTAATTTTATCTTATTTCCTCATGATTAAATTTGTTTAAATAGAAAATAGAGAATTAAATGATAGTTTTGTTACCATATTTTTTAAAAAATTAATGGATCATATATTCTCACTCTTGTTCTATTTTTCTATGTTTCAAACTTTTAAGTTTCTGTTTTTTTTAAAAAATAAAAGCAAATCGGTTTAACCCATCTAACCAATCAGTTTCACAGAGTTGGATGGATTAACAACGAGGTTGACGTAGATTCCCGATTCCGATGGCCAATCAAATCGAACCCATGGCCAGTTTGCTTGTTCCTGGCATGAACCAGCTTCTCCAGTCTAGGTTTTTGTCCAGTGTTAAAAAGAATTACTTTATGTTAAAATTTAAAAGTAAAAATAATAAAATCAAAACCATATCCCTTGCTATCCGTCCAAGCTATTCCATGTCGAGCAAAAATTGCCCAAGATGCAACTTCAACGTCTCTTTTACCTTGAGTGAAGATCACATAGTAAATAGTATATAAGGCCGACTAAACCCTGCCTTATATACAAAACAATTCTTCCAATTCTTTAGTCCATTTCAGTCAATCGTTCGTGCGAGAACCAATGAGTTCATTGGAGAAACGCAAGTTGGAGACAATGCGTAGTGATGCCATGAGAGGAAAGTGGTCAGAAATATTGGAGAAGTACAAGAATGAAAGCACGCTTCGAACTGAGAAGATAACCGCCACAGGAGACACATTGTTACACATGGCTGTGTCTAATTGGGAAGTGGAAGTGGTGGAAAAGATGGTTGACAGGTTAGTTCAAGAAGAGAATAATGTGGAAGGAGGCGGCGAAGTGAGCTGGCATGTGAACATCGTTCTTGGTGTTGAGAATGATGAAAAGAATACTCCTCTGCATGTAGCAGCAATAACGGGGAATGTTAAGATGTGCAAGAAGATCGGTGAAGCAGACCCCTCTTTAATTGCTAGACGTAACAACTTGGGGGAGACACCCCTTTTTCTAGCGGCTCTCTCTGGCAACAAAGAAGCATTTCTTTGGCTTCATTATCTGTATGTGGGAAGCCCTGGAGCTTCTTCAACCGGTATTGATCACTGTATACGGGATGACAATGACACTATTCTTCATTGTGCAATTGGAGAAGGGCATATTGGTAAATCTAAACTAACATTCATTCTTCCTCATATATGTTCTTATTTTACTTATCATCGGTAAGTGATATACACTAAGTGCAGGTGTGGCAATTGAAATAATTCACCTTTATAAAAATCACATGAATGAGATGATGAAACGTAATAAGGAAGGATTGTCTGCACTTCATCTTCTAGCATCAAAGCCTTCAGCCTTCGCAAGTACTGCCCTCCGTGAAGTGCCATTCCTTCTTTGTTTAGTTTATGGTAAGTTCTATTGTCTATGAAGGGAATGCAATGTGTACATATATGTGTGTGTCTGTGAGCAGGGTAAAGCTGAATATGATTGTCATCTTTTTTGTATGGCCTTACTTCCAAGCTAAAAGCGTCATCATTTGTCAAGATTACAAATTCGTCTAAAGTCAAATACACCGTAGAAATGAATTAATTAGATGTAAAAATATTTTAATTTGGAAACAACTCATAAATACATATTTTATAAAATTTCTTATATATATATATATATATTAAAGAGCATTCAAAATTTTCAGAATATGTTTTCATATTTATTAAAGATGGTGGAATATTTGTTCCTTACACACGCAATAATATTTGTGTGGCATGTTTGTTTGGAACTTTGAAGCGCTTTGGAGTGTTAAGGAGAAGAATCAAGCCACCACGTTTGAAGAAGTATCGCAAGAACCAAGTACGCTTCCAATGTTACTCCCTAAATTATTATAGTTTTGTCCATGAAAATGTGCATTTATTTTAGTTAGCATTAGCTTGATGCCCTGCCTTTAACAATGTGAATCCATTATGTTAAGAAGAGATAAGACATAGGGACAACAAATAATTTAATCTTTAAAATTTAGATTTAATTATAAATCAGTCTTTCAAATTTTAATTTCACACGGTTCCTTCCCTTCAATTTGTGTGGTTTAACGTATTTGTCTCTCTACTTACCAGTCCATCACTCTACTTGTGCTTTTGTCCTGCCTTATCCCACACTTGACCTATTCTTCCATGATGTGAGGTTTCTCCCTATCTACCATCAAATGATACAATTGATAGAGACGAACGCCAAATATCCTATTTTATTTAATGTTTTAATACGTGCTAGTTGTAGTCGTACATGTATGCACATGCAATTTTATATGATTTTATTTATTATTTATGCTGTTGGATATACTAAAAATAAGAATAGAGTGATAAAAGCACAGGAAAAATCAGGTTGATGGATGCCATTTAATTAACCATTTTAATTATATATACATAGTTGACTTTAAATTATTGATCATTTCATTGTTTGTGTTACAATTCCAACATATATATGAAGATATGTTTGTTCTTTATATATATATATATATATTAATTCAACAAAAGTTTTAGGGGAAGAATTATACTACCTCTCAATTTGCTCTTAAATATAAGATTTCAAATTATTATATCTCCCAAATTTATATTATTTTTCACAAATTATCTCTATTGATTGCACACATTGAGAGGCTTGCATACAATCATACTTTTGATAAAAGATTCTGTTTTATGAAAATAAACTCATATTTATTATAAATAACTAATTTAACTAATTTTTTTAATCTTCATATATTAGTTATCTAACTCTTGTATTTAGGGTAGTGGGAAGTATTAATGTTAAAAAGTAGTGTATTTGGGAATTGAGTGGGTTAGACTAACAAATTTTGTGACCTCATTTAATTTTCAGAAAATAAAGAACGCGTTTCGTTTATGCTTGAGGTGATATGTTATTTGCCGCTGATCTCGATAATCCTCCTGGTACTCCTCTTGGAACTACTCCTCCTGCCAATCCTGCTGTTGTTTTCTGAAGAAGGTATGCAATGTTAATCAACGTATGTTATTTTAATTATATTCTCCCTCCAATCCTTAATATAAGATATACTTTAATCTTTAATTAAAGTAGATTATAGGAGGGTGTTTCACTATAAATTGGTTCTAAATAGGAAAAAACAATTTGCTCCTATGTAATTAATGACCAACTAATCCTTAATAACAGCCTTTCGGAGATGGCTACATGATATACCAGAAATGAAGAAGAAGCACGCATGGTGGCATCAAATAATGACCGAACTCCTTCAACATGCTTCTGATGAAGATATGTCACAAATAATATCGAGAAATGCCTCTAAACAGCCATCAATGTCGTTGCAAACAAAAAAGGATACCGGTAAAAAAATGAAAATTCCAAGACGTTTGCTTATAATGCTTTATTATCATTATTAATATACTTTTCACATATAAAAGTTGTCATTGTAGGCATCATAAATCAATCTTCACCTGAATGACTGTCACAAAATTTTATGACAAATTTATGACGCATGTGTGAATTTTTATGACAAAAAGATCACATACCCTGAGTATTTTTTTGCCAAAAATCCTGTAATTGTAAACTAACTTTTGTGATTTCGACTGTGAATGGTGTTATTGGACAGAGTTGGAGTCCGGTACAATAACAATAGAGACACCCTTAATGATTGCTGTGAAGAATGGTGTGGTAGAAATGGTGGAAAAAATTCTGGAATTATTTCCACTGACAATTAAAGATGTGAATGCTGATGGAAAGAACATACTTCTACTAGCTGTAGAATATAGGCAAATAGAGGTACTCAGGCTTTTATGCGAACAGAAATGGCTAACTGAAAGTCTGTTTTCGCAAGAAGATAACGATGGAAACAATGCATTGCACCTGGCAGCAGTCTCATCAGGAAAGGAGATAAACTGGTTTAAGGTCCTTATCTATCTATTTGTTGTATACACACAAGTCACCAACATGAAAATTAAAAAAAAAACTGTTCTAGAAGTTCTTATTATTAATGAATAAAATAAAGTATACACTATTTTAAAGATTTATTTAATATTAAAATGTAAAGACCTCTCTTTGAACCTTGAAGTAAACTCTAACCGGTTAATTCTGAGAACTCAACTCACTTGAATTTTTTTCCATGTATAAAACATGCATGGTAAGTAGATTATATGCATATATGATGACACAGGTTGTGAAAGATTTAATGCCCCGTTATTTGTTGGGGAGATACAATAGGAAGATGGAGACTCCAGAAGACATCTTCCGTGAGAATCACAACGAACTTAAGAAAAGCGAGGGAGAGTGGGTGGCTAAAACCTCAGAAGCATGTTCTGTAGTGTCGACCCTTGTTGTATCGGTGGCCTTCTCCACTCGTACCAGCAATGTGCCAGGCGGTTATGGGGGTGACAATGGCTACGCAATCCTTAGAAACAAGCCGGGAGCATTCAAAACTTTTAGAGATTCTTCGTTTGTGGCACTCTTCTTCTCTCTCATTTCCACCATATGCTTTCTCTCTATAGTTGCTTCTCGTTCTCAATCTGCTCACTCTTTGGGATACGTTCCTTCCATATTTTACTGTGGCGTCTTCTTCATGTTTGGCTCCATTGTTTGTTTGTGGATCTCCTTCTGTGCTGCTGATTTCTTCATGCTCCATGACGACCCTAAAAAATTGCACAAGGCTCTTCTAAGGTATATTTTGTTGACATGTGGGATCATCCTTATGGTTGTCTTACAGCTCCCAAAATTCATTCGTCCCAAATTGTCTAGACTTCTACGGATTATTCCTGGCCCTAGGCGCAAGGACACTCGTCCCATTGAATACCGAGAGACCAAGAAGAAGAAAACAGATTCGAACTGCCAAAATTAAGTGCATGTTTTGGATGTACTATTAATCCAACAACACCAACATCCACTTTTATTTTGAACCACCAAACTTCTGTTTGTGATTTTAAGTTTTGTTCTTTCACTTTCCCTCTCTTCTTTGCTTTTGCATGTGATAAAATTAAGTTCATGTTTTGTTTGTATTATGAATCCAACAACACCAACCTCCGTCACTTTTATTTTGAGCCGCCAAAATTCTGCGTTTGATTTTATGTTTTGTTCTTTCACTATCCCTCTCGTATTTGCTTTCGCATGTGATATTAATCAATTATTTGCGAAATCATTAGGAATACTTTAGAGAAAAACTTATGAAATCGGAAGGCAAATTGGATTGAAGTTTTATATTCAAAATAAAAATAAATCTCTTATTTAACTGTTATATCAAAGCTCAAGAGAAAGTATAATTTATTATAAAAGATTTTAAGTGAGGATACTTAAGGAATGATTCATGAAGTCAAGTTTCATATGTATAATTTTTTTTCACCTAAAAAAAATCTACCCCAAGACCATCTCATTAGGATAAGTGTGTCCAGGATACGAATTTTCAAAGAGAAGACGAGGAATCTGGAGATGAGCATAGGAAATGAATCGCAGTTATATTGTTTGAATAAATTGTATTAGCCTGGCAAAAAAAAAAGAATAAATTAAATTGTATTAGCTGGCACACTCAAAGTCTATTTTATGATTTTGCCTACATACATACTCATCAAGTTTATCGAATTCGAAATGAGAGATAAGAATGAGTTCAACTTCAATCGGATACTCCTAAAATAAATTATGAATTTCTAAATTAGCCTAAATGATTAATCTCTATTTTATATGAAATAAATGTACTTAATATTGATTTTTTGGTACCTTATTTGGACTTAAATGTGTTAATTAGAAGTTAATTTTTGTTAAGGAATGATTATACGAATTAATTGCTAATTTGATATTTTCCTATTACTGCTTAAATCCCTTAATGCTTATTATTTTAATCACATAATATTACATCACATTTGGATTTTTGTGCAGGATATTTTGGAATCAAATGCTCAAGGAAGTAGCTGAAATCAAATTGGTTAAAGGAATAAAATTGAAATAGAAATTAAACAAATCAAATGAGGCCAAAGAACCGGAATGAATCTTCCAGAGACACACAGGATAATTGTTTTACTCCAGCTTCCTCACTTTCTCACCGTGACGTTCAGGAGCCGTTACTCACACCATATACCACCACTCGCCTGACACTATCCTCTCTTACCAATATTATCCCTCCAGGCTCCATCCACTCTCTTTTTCCATTTAATTCCATCACTCTCTCAATCCATCTTTTTCTTTTAAATTAATCCATCAAATCCTTTGTCCTTTTCCTATCCTCTCTCCATTTCCACCCACGTCACATTTCCACCCACACACACACACACACTCTCTCTCTCCCTTGTCACGTTTCCTTCACTCCAGACTCTCTTCCAATTCTCCAATTTTCAACACATTACTCCTCTCGTTCACGTTTGCCATTTTTTTTGGGAATCGTCTTTCACTCCTTCCAATCCATCGACGCAGCTCATCGTTCTTCCTCCATTTCTTTGTCCATTTCATCACGCCAGACCTCGCTCTGTCTTAGCCAGACTTCACCGACGGCACCCATTACGCACACAGAGTCCTCCATCTTCCTCCGTTCGTGTTGCCTTCTTATGGCAATGGAAGTCCAGCTGTTCGGTGGGGTTGGTTTCCCAAATATGGGGGCTAGGTGATTCCGTCCGATAGTGATGATGAAGCTAACTTGAGTCCCTCAACCATTAGGGGAGTTTTTTTTTATTTTAACTTCACTTTCTAATTTCTATATATGTAGATTGTAATTCTAGATTGATAGAGGTTATGATTTATATGTATGGAAGATTATTATGATTGGTTGATATAATCTAAATTGTGATACTTATGCTAGATTGGTATTTAGATTATAATTGGACTATCACACTCTTGTTATTCAAGTACTTTTTTCTATTCTCTTGAAATCAATTGATTTGCTAGGTTTCTAGAAATTAATTGATGGTAGAGAGGATCTTTTATAAATTCAGCATGGGTTAAGCACTAAGATATTCCTAATTGATTAATTGAATTTAGATTTAGATTATATTGAAAAGTTGGGAATATTGATAAGTCAGGTTTTTAACTAATCCTAGTACTTAGTTAAACTAATAACTTAATATTAAAATTGGGTAAGGAAGGTTAATTGATTCATTGACTTATCACTCTTTCACGCGGGACATTAGTCCATTATCCCATGACATAGTGTCTTATCCATCGTCACTTTATCAATAATATAAAATTATTTATAAAATTTAAAAGGAGGACATAAAAAACAGAAGAAAGAGGAAATTACACATATGTGTGTTTGGGAATCTATCGGGAGAAAGGATGGTATAGAAGCCGAATGAGCTCACTCTTGAATTCTTAAAACACTCTTAAACTCTCAATTCAACTCCGCCTTACAAGCACAATGGATCTCTTTATTTATAATGGATTGTAGCTGAAAAACAAGACTTTAAGTAGGGAGTTTCACACTGCATCTGTTGATTTCATTTCAACAAAAACTGCTCCTCCATTGTCAACTAAAGTTGTTGTCTTCATTCTCTGCTTTCGGTGCTCTCTGCTTTAGGTGCTGTTTCATCCTCCCTGTGTTTGATAGGACTCACCCTCGAGTCAACTTCTCCATCATCGTCAAGATATGGTGACAAGTTAGCAATATCGAAGGTGGCAATCACGCCGTATGCATTTGGTAGCTCAACTTTGCAGGCATTATTGTTGATCTTTTGCACAATCTTGAATGGACCATTAGCTCGAGAAAACAACTTAGCATTCGGTTATTTTGGAAAGTGCTCTTTTCTCAGATGTATCCAAGCCAAGTCTCCCATATTAAATATCTGTTGTTTTCGGCGCTTGTCTCGTGACATCTTGCTTATGGAATTTGGCTTCTGAATTCTTTTATGAGCTTGTCCGTGCAACTTCTGTTCAACCCTTTCATCTGTCTCATTACTATCCTGCTGCTTATCAAGTGAAAGTGTGAAATTTGAATAATTAATGGGTTGAACTTCAGGGGCAACTTCAAAAGGAGGCTTCCCAGTTGTTTGGTTGAAACTCATCATTTGGGCTTTAGCTTTTGTCACTTTGTGTTCCTCCTTCGTCATCAAGGTCACCAACGGTTTAGCTTCCCTTGAGGCTTTGCTAAACTCACTGGGTGATAGGGGCGCTAACTTGATTTTGGCACCGTCTTTATTGAAGGAGTACGTGTTTGTACGTCCATCATACTGAGCATTCAGATCGTATTACCATGGCCTCCCCAAAAGAAGATGACAAGCATCCATGGGCACAACATCACACAAAACTTCTTCACAGTATTTGCTTTCAATAGAGAAATTAACTAAGCATTGTTTAGAGACGTTTACCTCGCTTCCAGTGGTAAGCCAATGGAGTCGATAAGGATGCAGATGATCATGCGTTGGTAACTTCAATTTCTACAACATGTAGTTAGACACTACATTCTCACAGCTCCCACTGTCAATGATGACATTACAAACCTTACCTTGGGCAGTGCAAAGGGTGTGAAAAACATTGCATCGTAACCAAGGCTCTTCTGTAACTGCAGAAGCATGGAGACTTCACCTAATCACCAGAGCCTCACCTAATCACCAGAGCCTCACCTAATCACTAGAGCCTCACCTTGATCTGCATGTGTAATCTCCTCGTCATACACCGGCTCAGTTTCAGAAACAGTGATCTCCTTCTTTTCATCATCTTCAGGAGTGTCTTGCACTTGTCCTTCCCTAATGGTGACAACCCTTCGATTCGGACAATCTGTCGCAATATAGCCTAGTCCCTGGCATTTGAAGCATTTGATTGTCTTGGAGCTTGAATCCTTGTTTGTGTAAGACTTGTGTGTAGTGCTCGACTGCGACTTGTCTCGATAGCTAACCTGCTTCTCAACTCTGATAGATAGTCGGATCACATCATTTTAAGTCCAATACCGCTGAAGTTGGACTAGGTGGCTTATGTCAGCATTCAAGCCTGCAAGATAGTGAGCTATTGTTTGCTCCTCTTTTTCATGAATGTCGCATTTCATCATAAGATGCTCAAACTCTCTGGTGTATTCTTTGATGAACAATGAACTTTGTCGAAGATTCTGCAGCTGAATGAAATTATCTTGGTAGTAATGTTCTGGTACGAACTTCCTGGTGAGGTGGTGCCTCATTTTCTCCCAAGTCTCAATTTTGGACTTTCCCTCATAGACCCGCTTCCGTTTAAGGTTCTCCCACCATATTGACGCATGCTTTGAGGGCGACAATCTTAACTTTCTGCTTGTCCAGAATTTCTTTATACTCAAATATCCGTTCAACAGTGTGAAGCCAATTCACAAACTCATCTGGCTGAAGCTTTCCTTCAAATTCAGGAATATCCACCTTTATGTTATTATGGTGAAATCTGTGTTCTTGTGTTCAGTGGCTCTCAGTTGATGTCAAACTATCACTGCCTACTTCACATTCAGTGGTTTCTCTGCATTCATCAAGTAAAGCTTGTTGCAACTCTACAGGAGCTTCCAACTGCTGTAGTCGACATCTCAACTCATTCATCTCCACCTTATGCACTGATATGTTTCTCGGAGGCATTCTGAAGCCTAGACTGCAAGTTCAGGGGTTGGGGAAGGAATATTCTTTCTAAGGGGTAAAATTGGTAATTTAAAGGGGTAGTTGGGCTAAATCTATACTTTAGGAAAGTTCAGGGGCAAAATGGAAAGTTCAGGGGTAAAAATGGAATTTTCAAGGGAGAAATTGCAATTTCTGGACAGTTCAGGGGCAAAATTACAATTTCTAGAAAGTTTAGGGATAAAATTGCAATTTTCAAAAGTTCAGGGCAAAAATGCAATTTTGGAAAGTTCTGGGCAAATTTATAATTTTGGAAATTTGTGGGGCAAAAATGTAATTTTGGAAAAGTTTTGGGGTGAAAAAGCAATTAACGAAGGTTGGCTGACTGGGACTGGTGACGTGGCAGGTAATGACACGTGTCAGATTATGATTGGATGACGTGTTGCTGACTGGATAGGTATGTTGACGTGGCAGCTGATGCGGTCATCTTTAACCTCCATCAACTCGTGAGGAACGTGTATGGCGAGTGACGGCGCGTGTGGCGTCCTTTCGGCAATGGAAAATTCTATTACAAGGTTTTCCGACCTCCTGAGCACAATGGCGACGTCTGTTTGGCTGAAAAAGGTTTGGAAGTATAAGTTTCGGGACTGGCAATGACCCTCTTGGTTTGTTCCTCTGAACTCTGCTTCCTGGACATTTTTTAGGCGGTTCCCTCTCTCTGGAACCAGGCTCTGATACTAAAATGGTACAGAAACCGAATGAGCTCACTCTTAAACTCTTAAAACACTCTTAACTCTCAATTCAACTCCGCCTTACAAGCACAATGAAGCTCCTTATTTATAATGGATTGGAGCTGAAAAAACAAGACTTTAAGGTGGGGAGTTTTACACTGCATCTGTTGAAAAACAATGCTTTCATTTAAACAAAAACTGCTCCTCCATTGTCAATGAAGGCTACTATCTTCATTCTCTGCTTTCGATGCTGTTTCAAAGGAGTTTATGGATTCCGAGAAGAATTTACGGGATCCAAGAAAAATTTATAGATTTCAAAATGGTTTTTATGGATTTCGAGATGATTTTTAAGGATTTCAAAATGATTTTTTATTGGCTTGGTGCACCGTTGGGAAGAAATTCTTCCCAAACATGCATTAAGGCCTTACCATAATATTTAATATATATATATATATATATATATAGGTTCATGAGTTTTTCTAAATCTTAGTTTTATTAAAATACTTTTCTAATAAATATTAAGGTTTTTGTAAATTTTGTCTAACTCTTGGGTTTATAAATTCTGAAATCATTTTGTTATCATCAAAAAAACGCATCAACACTTATCTCCATTTTACAATGTGTAATATGGTTGATATTTCTCTTAATTATATATGGCCTCATTAAAAAAGAAAACACGCTTCTCTAGAGTATAAATGTGCACTTCCACTAATCTGATCCTTTTTATAAACAACAACCATCTAAATTAAGCAAAATAAATTTATGGTTAACATTAGTTTAAAATGATTAATGTGTAAGAGATATAATTTTTTTTGGAAATACCCTTATTTACGAAGATGATGAATGAGAGAGAAAATGAGTAGGGAAAATATAAAAGAGACATGGAATTAATTGGGGGTTAAAAATGAGGGCAAAAAAGTGCAATAAAGTTTTAGACAAAACAAAATTATTTCTTATAAATAAGGTGAAACCCATGAGAAAGAATGTTACTTATAAATATAAGACTAAAGGGTGGGAGTATATTGAGGCTTATTTCTAGATCAAATTGTGATCCTGCTTTTTAATTTATATATATATATGTGTGTGTGTGTGTATGCGCATAAGCTTTCTCTTGAATGTGTATGGCGTGTGGCTAATTGGTTTTTTTTGTTTGTTTGGAACTTGGAAGGGTTGATTAAGAGTTAACGAGAAGGAGGAGGCCATCAAGACGAGAGAATTGGAAAAACGTGAACGCCAACCATGCGTCGCGCCCATCACGCTTCAATCGATCGACTATGTTGTAGGTAAGTTAGATTAGTTACAAGCACTATTCTTCATAGCTACAATTAATATATGGAGAACAGATAGGTTCCTTGCTACCTAATCATATGATTGTCCAAATTTGACCCAATAAATCCATATATATTTAATTCTTTTTACAAGTATATTTTTTTAAAAATTATTTCAATGGGTATATAATATCTTAATATTAAAAATGATTTTTTTATTTAGAACACATCATTTTAGGGGGAAATTAGATCTGAACTGTTCAAATCAAATCTGGATAGTTCAGATATGATTATCCCTCCCAGCTTAGCAGGAAATTGCATCAGAATGGCTGATGAATCAGAACTTCTGCTAATAAATGATCTCATTATATATACACATATTTTAATTCACATTTCCTTTTGTTCATACACGTTTAGCAACTAAAAGATTTTGTGACTCATACTTGCAGATCTTGCTGAAGGACTACCCTCTTGGGTCACGAAGATCTGGAAATTGTGTTTTCCTTGTGTTGTGATTTCCTTCCTTCTAGCGTTGCCCCTATTTGTCCTTGAGAAATTATTTTTTTAGCAGGTACGCCATTTTACAATGTGCTCATTAGAGCATTAGAGCATACATGTATACTTTATTAAATGAAATTAAATCGTGTGTGTCTATATATGTGTGACTATATGCACACGGCCAATATGATAAACTTTATCACTTGTGATATGATCTGATCTCCCATTTTAACTATCAATTTACTTCTAACTTGTCTCTTAACTAATTTGGAATGCATGTATTTTGTTTCAATTCTATTCGGACAAGAATCCTTTGACCGGCAAAATCCTTTTTCATAATTTAAATTTAGTGTTAATATCTTCTTTTTGACTCAATAATAAGAACAATATCAAAGAAAAATGAGGGCACATATGTATGTATCTATCTATCTAATACGAAAACCTATCATTTCCAAGGGTTTCGAAACCACTTCTCCTTGCACACAATTATAAGTTTTTTTAACTCAATAAAAATCATATATATATGTATGTAAGTCTATTTCTTTGCTTTAGTTCTTTTCCATCATATATCCTCCTTGGTTAATGGAACATACATCGGTTATATATGTTGAAGCCCTTTCTCGTATGAATCCAAATTAGTTCTAAAAGATACAAGTATGAAGTATCCAATGTCAACATATCTTCAATCACTTTTTTTCTCTCTAGAATTTCATCATATGGACCTTAAGTATCATTCTCATGCATCTGGCGCAATTCTAAGTATCCCATTTATTCTTTTAAATAGGAACTAAAGTGCTTCTCCTCATTGACCCCGCATTTTCTTGACCATAAGATCCCATTGAAAAGCTGAGTTTTTTTT
>JANTPZ010001237.1:0-22432 GCA_025593235.1 Vachellia pachyceras | reverse complement strand
GACAAGGGGAGGCCAACAAGATAATAAGCTGCCAAGTTCACGCAAGCTACGAGAGTTAGCCGTCCACTTCCAATTGCCTGGCCTGACATGCTCAAGAAGGCAGTAGTTATAAGAAACTAAATTAAGAACCAAACAGAATCTTTATATGTGCATGCATGTATGTATTACAAAAAATGCTAATGGGGTTATGGTGGTTAATTACCAGAGAGGACAAAATGACAGCCAATGATGAAAAGATAGATGGCAACAATGGGAAACAAACTGGATGTTACTTCAATAATGTCAGGATCAGTAGTATAAAGCTTGATTAGTCCAACCCGAAATATCAGAAATGATACAGAGAGAATGAAGCAGGTGAGAATGCTGATTCCATTACACACAGCCACCGAGTGTTTTGCTACTCTTGGATGACATGCCCCAAGTTCATTACCTACACGAACACTGCAAACACAATCACCTTTCAATTCTTTAGGTTACGTTTGGTATGGTGGAATTGAGAGGTGTAATTGAAAATGGAATTTATTTCCTATATTTGGTATCGTGGAATTGGGGGTGGAATTGGAAATGGAATTCAAAATGGGTGGAATTGAATTCCATGATGTAACCCATGGAATTGTATTCAATTCCATGGCATTGATTTTTTGACCCCTCATTTTTTTCTATATTTATATCCATTATTATCCTCATTTCTATTTCCATTTCCATTTCCATTTCCATCTCCATCTCCATTTCCACCAAAATCAATTCCAGCATACCAAACAAGTATTTGGGAAGGCACGTGCAAGAGCAAATAATTACGAGTTGATCTTTTGTGTTGATTCATTCAAGAGGTAATCGCATTTAAGTACCTTTCAAAAATATTATGGTTAAAGACCGCAAATTTTATAAATTTCAATGGACAAAGATCCTTGATTGGAGTTAAATTTTTTTAGTTGGTTTTTTCTAGTACTTATCTTTCATTTTTTAGCACTCAGCTTTAATTTTTTTCAATACTCATCTTTGATATTTTTAATGCTATGAAAACCATAAATGAATGATGAAAACATAAAAAATGAATACTGAAAAATTTAAAAAATTAGTGCTAAAAATATTAAAGATGAATACAGAGAATATCAATTTTTTTTTTTTGGCTGAGTACTGAAAAAAATGAAATAGGGGCACTGAAAAAATTAACTTCTATGCTCCAACTTGAGGGAGGTGTATTAAGATATACCATCAATGTAAATAGTATAGAATCAGATATTCAATTAGGATATTATTACGTCGTTATGAGCCATTAATGTTTACGCTCCTACTCATGTATATATACCCCTTTCCTAATTGTGAATAAACAAGAAATTCATTTCACATTATTTTCTAGCTCAACAAATAGAATTACTTCCAACCAAGGACCCTGATTCTTTTTGACGTGCGTACAAGATTGACGCTGATATCAATTGATCCATACAAGCACAAACCTGGAGGCCACTAACATGCCAGCAACAGAACAGGAGTACCAGTTCATGTAGTTGAGACTGAAAGCATCACAATTACACATTATGAGGAATTCTATTCTATTAGAGGCATAAAGCTCATGCGAAAGAGATACAAAAAATTGAAGGTAAAAAAAGAAATATCTTACCAAATGGAAAGAGAGTCCATTAAGGTGGTAGAGTTGGCAAGCATCTGTGATATGAGATTCACTACAGTAGGGTACCATGTTTCCAAACTACAACCATTTGACAAATGTTTCTTTAGGATCACCAGCTAGAGATTTTAAACAAAGCTCGATCATGGGCTGTATTTTGCAGAGTCTAAAACAAGATACACTATTTATGGCTTATAACTAGTGTAGCTTCTTATAGATTTAATATTTATTATACTTGGATATACAATAGGTGAATCCCCATGCATTGTATGAAGGTCAGGTAACAAGTCTCACTATTAACAGCAGGTAAACAGCGCAACTTACCATGTATTTGATATTTAATATTGATATTGATGATAAATGAAACATGCATATGTACAAGAATGTTGTTTTTTGAGTTTGAAGGAAGGAAATGTAATAGGAAAGTTTTCAGGACAGTGAGGAAATGGTTCTGCAGTACATTGTTAGGTTAGCAACTTAGCCTTTGAGTCAGTTTTCAACGGAAAGAATAAAATGAAGCGCAAAAGAGATTAGTTAAAAACGCTAAATGAATCAAATGATCAATACAGTCAAGCCAGCAGCACAAAGCAAGAGTTCTTGACACTACCATGAGAAGGAAAAATGGGATAGGTGAGCTATGTAACTGTAGGCACGTCAGAACAGTAGATCTTGGGGAAAAATAAACTAGCTCATTTACTAGGATATGTGTCAAGAAGACAGACCAACAAGGAAATTTTTGTCCAAACTCCAAATACATTGGATACATGAAATAATTCAAAACAGATTTTTCTTCATAGAACTCCAAAAAAAAAACAATAATTAATGCAGAGTCATTTTCGACTTCAGAATTAATTAAATTTTCAAAATTTAAACCAAATAGAAACAAAGGAGACCTCAGTAAATTTGAGTTTGCATACCACTCTTAAATAATTGTTACACCATATAAACACACACATTTTGTCTTGTATGCCAGTATTGTGAATTTAAGCACTCAAGAAGCTATGCTTGCACATTGATGCACCATTTTTCTCTAGATCCTCGGTTAGACGTGAAAGAATGTTAGAGGCGGGTTTCATTAGAAAGTGTGCATGACTTGCACCTCTTATGGTTAATTTAGTCTATCTACCTATTTTTAAACAAATGAGTGAACTTAAAAATTTTCCATAAAGAGAGGATTTGACACATACCAAACCATAGCAGCAGAAGAAAGAGCGAGCTTGAAATAAGGCCAGAGCCTTTTCAACTTGAAGGCTTTAACAGTAAAACCTGTCCAAGTTGCCATGCAAGAGGGACTCAGAATTATGTAGAGTCCTGTGACAAGTGCAAGCATCCACCAAGAAAAGCTTAGAGTAAGAGCAGCCCCCAAAAGGCCAAAGCCTAGAAAAGAAACCACTAGCCATATGACAAGCACATGCAAGAAAAAAACACCAACTGATATGTATGCCAGTAAGTTCACTTTGTTCTGCGCCAGGAGGAACCCCTGCATAGGGAAGTAAAGTGCATAAGCATAGAGCTGAGGAACTATTCCACGCCCAAAAATTTGTCCATACTCCGCAATGCCATTGCTCTCAAATCTTCCAAGGTAGCTGAGAAGTGGGCCACAATTCCAAATTAGTGAAGTTAGAAGAACAGCTGCAACTAACTGCAATACAATTGCTCTTTGGCATATGACGCCCATTACTGCATATTTTTTGGCTCCATATGCTTGCCCACACAAAGTTTGTACTGCAATTGCCATTCCTGCCTGCTTAAATAAATTTAGCTGGAGGTCGTACATATAATTGGTCATTCTATGTTACCCATAATGCAGTGGGTTTATGGGTAATATTGTAATAATCACAAATTTCAATAGACTGAACAACAGCATGAAATTACATTGCATCTGCTTAAATATAGTTTAGTCAATCAGTTTAAGGATTATTTGATAAAAGAAAATCGGAGAAACAAGGGCAGAATATAACCATAAACCATGATCCCCAAAGATCTGTGGAGGAGGGGGTGAAAAAGGTGAAGAGGGACTCATTCATGTAGGAGCCACCTCTCCTTTATCTTTCTTTCCCCCATCATGGATTCTCCGATATGGGAGAGAACCCCATCTTTGAATTTCATCACATCTAACTTTATCATTTCCTTTTTTTTTCCGTCAACCGTCCATATTTTCACTACGATATAACCTGATCAGAAAAAAATCCTTCGGAAACATATCAAAAGCTCTAGCCAAATATAAAGCTATAAATTGAATTGAATTCTGAAACACATACCATAAGTCCATAAGAAATACTTTGAAGTCCCAGACAAGCAAGAGAGGAACCAACAAACTGTGAGTCACCCAAATGGGCAACAAAAATGAGGGTGCTAGAAGTTATCATATAGTTGAATACACCAGAAATAACAGCAGGCCATGATAGAAGCCAAATCAGCCTTGCCTCCCATACAAAAACCCTGCTCCGCCATCTCATAGTAACCTGCTGCTTCTCCCCATTTCCCAGCAAGTCCTCAACCTCTGCTGAAGTGTATTGTGGAATCCAAGCATCATCGTAAACCCTACTATTGGGAAATAACAAAGGTTGAATTTCCTGAACATAGCTCATGATTTCTTTTCTGCTGTGACTTTTGAGGCTGGTTTTGGGAATTTTGTAGGAATGAAGGATAGATATTATAATACTTTATCTGAAGAATATTTTGACGCAAATGAGTAGATTTATTTACGCCATCTTGGCAAAAAGAAAAAAAAGAAAAAGCTTTTTTTATGTCATCAATCAACTTTGAAAGATATAAAAAATAAAGACAATCATCGCTTGATTCTTCTTTCCCCTTTGTTGGACCTGAATTATTGGTTCGTTGAGGAAAAAAGCAATGCCCCTCGTGGTTCCGAGAAATAGTTTAATACATAAAATGTGAGACACGACTCTGAGAAAATATTAACTTAGCAGCACGGAAGCGTGTCCTCAGCACCTTTCACAGTACATTAACTTCCATGCATCTTCAGTAGCCATCCAGATCCGCCATTCGCGTTCGAAGGGTTCCGATCTCTCGATCAAAATCTAAACCAGAGTCAAAAAGGAAAAGAGAAGATCTAGCAAAGAATCGAAGATTAACTAATGTCGGATTCAAGAGTTTGATGTGGAGAAAAATTTGCAGGACGGATGGAAGAAGACAGATGGTAGACAAAGAGGCTTCAACAGTGGGTGAGAGGGAGGGAGACGACAAATAAATGGTAGACTCACATAAGCGACGAATCGTCCCCTGTTTTCTATTGTTTTGGAAGGAGTTGGTAGACACTGCACTACACCACAGTGTCAGCAAGACTAGGTTGGTTTTACACGAGAAGTGAACAAGAAGAAGAAGAAGAAGGAGGAGGAGCTTGATAACCAACTTTGTTATGGGTTATTTCAGAATGTATCTCCATGACAAGACCTTGATGTTGGTTTCCCGCGGGTTGAGGCAGGGCCGGCTGCTCGATTTTTCAGCGTTATCTATACCACTTCGATGCATCACTTCATGGTTACAACTCCATTGAATAATCTGTCCAAGTTACCATGCAAGAGGGACTCAAGATAACCCACCAAGAAAAGCTTGGAGCAAGAGTAGGCCCCCACAAGGATGACCTTATATAAAAGAAACCACTTGCCATTTGAAAAAGCACATAGGCAAGAAAAGAAAAACACCCATGGCTAAGTATATAATTAGATTCACTATATTTTGCCAACAGAGTTTAGGATCAACGGAAGTCATTAATTTCTCGTAACATGATGAATTTATATTTAAATTTTTGTTGTAAGAGGTGCCAACAAAATTACCTCGAACATAGTACCTCTCGTATCACATATGATACCTTTGTCTTTGTGTAGGGAAGCAAAGAGTTGAGCTGTTGAGGGACTATTCCACGCCCAATAACTTGTCTATAGATAGTCAGCAATGGCATTGATTTTAAATCTTCGAAGAAGTGGGCCATACGTCTATTTAAGAAGTACAACTTAATTAAAAATTACTAATGTTACTTACGAAAGAGTTTTTTTTAAAAAAAAAATCTGATGCTGTAAACAATTCTTTATAGATCATTAAGTTATTTGTTAACTAATAATTTCAAATTTCATCCGACAATATTTAAACTTGCCATCCCATGTATCGCATGGTGGGTCTGTACCAGTTCTTTAACCATGTTTGAAATGATTGATGAAGGATTAGAAAAGAGACTTAGATCACGTAAAGTCTTTGAGTTCAAATTGTGAGTGTATAAATTGAAATACCTACTTCAAATGTATTCATCAATACTTAAATTTGATCCAATTAGACAATAGATGGTCATGTAAAAAAATGTCCGAAAATTTATAATTAATGTGATAAATTCTATATGGAATAATGTTGGTTTCAATAAATAACATATAATAATAAAGTGGAGGACTTATTATTACAATTTACAAACTATAGATCAGAAAAGGAAAGAAGCATAGAATCAAATGAAAATCCCATATCTAATAAAGACATGCTGCAAAATACAGCCACCAACTAATATAAAGTTTACTTCCAACGACCTTTTCAAGAACACGATTTCTATAAGCCATTAATATAAAGTTGAATTTGCAGCATTACGATTATTTGGATTATATCATAATTAATAATTAATTACTTAATTTGAACTGCTGAATGTTCTTAATAATATTAATCATCAAACAATTCATCCAAAATCCTTTCATCTGATGAATTTTGCAAACGATCCTGCAGCTTTTTTCACATACGAAAATGGTAAAATTAAATCAAAGCATGCCCATTTGTAAATCAAACAAACATCTCTATTTGAAAAATCTATAAGAAAGTATCTTAAAAAACACGAAAAATTTGTTTCCATTTTTTTAAAAACCTCAAGTATAACTATTTCTGTACTATTTTTTTTTCAAGAAACAAAGAATTGGTATTAAAAATTTAAAGAATATTACCTGAACCTCCTAGTCAATAAAAACTATGATCCCACCAGGCCAGTTCAACACACGTTCAACAATGTTTTTCCGTAAAATAAGATAATCTCTTTCACATATTTACCCTAAAAGTACTTCTTTACCACACTCCCAAACTGACCCAATGATATTATGTAGAGCAACTCCAATAACCCAACCCCAACAAAGACCCTAAATAATCAATCACAAACCAAATTAAATTAAAAACACACATATTAATCTTAATTCACATAATCTCCAACAGTATAATTAATATAATCACATAGATCTTGATACAACAATTAATGTTTATAATTATATTTATCCTTTTATTTAGTTGAATGGACCGTGTATTTATTGATAGCCCTACATTATTATAGTATCAGTTCCTCTGTTCCGGTAAAAGTTTAGGTGGGTTCAGTACCGGTCTCTCATCAAGGCCAGGCACGACCCTAGAACTTTTTGAGCACTTACAAGGGACTTATGAGATCGTCTACCAAAGGAGCTCTCAGAACGGCAGAGGGAATCGAACTTACCTCCTTGTGAGAGTTGAGCCCGTTCTTTACCATCTGTGCCAACTCTCATTGGCTATTATAGTATCAGTTGAGTTACTATACTTCTTACTTTAAATTAAGTTATCATACCACATAAAAATGTGTTCTACGTATATTTAAAATCCGTTGACAGAATTCATCACGTGATTTTCTTTAATTTGAATCTTAAATATAAAATTTCAGTACATTTTAATTTCTTAATCATTTTTTAAACTATCCTTACCAATTACATGTACTTGAGAAGATTTCACCGATGGATTTAACTAATTTTCTTAATATATATATATATATATGTTAGTTAAGTAGCTCCTAAGTGTAGTACATTATTTTTGTTATTTCTCATACGCCCATTATACGTTCTAACCTATAGAGGGTTGGAAATTACAACCTTATATTTTAAAAAAAAAAAGCCAGGGATTTGCTTGTTGTCAATTGGCATATAAGGCTCCGACAAATATTTTGGTGTGTGTGTTTTTCCAAAACGTATATTACCTGATTAAATTGGATAGAATAAAGATTAAAATATTTATATTTATTATTTTTCTAAATTAATTTGTCTGAATTATAAATTTATATATAATACCAATGATATACATAAGTATTTCAGAGAAATCATTAACATACGTTATAATTAAATAATTTCTTTAATTTCTTTAAATTATTCAACAATGTTTTATGTCAAGGACAGAGAAATCAGTAACTAGTAATGAAGGGTATGATTGAAACTTACAGCAAGTCCTAATTAAAGAGGTTCTGAAGCCAAGAAGGAAGGGAAGAGTGAAGGCAACAACAAAAATAACCAAGTTTATCCAAAACAACCATGCCTTGTCGTCCACTTCCAATTACTTGCTGGCTTGACATTAATTTTAAATCATCCCCATATTTTAAACATATATAGCATCATCAGTTTTAAGAATCATATATATATATATAATAGTATATTCAGCCAAAGGAAAAAAAGAGAGGAAATTTAGCATCAGTTTCCAAATAGATGAATTCATGAACAAAAGGTTTGAAAGAATAGTAAAATTACCATCAGGTCCAAACAGTAGCTGGTCTGGTTGTCATTAACAACATCGCCAATCGTCAATAACAACCAGACCAACTACAATTGAGACATGAAGTTTTACCAATCTTTAAGACATTTTATTTATTAATTGGGTCACTCATGGTAAATTTAAAAAAAACGAAAAACGTATATAATTACTGATGAGGACAAAGTTATTGCCATTGATGAGAAAGTAATAAAGGGCAATAAGGGGAAACGAAGAGGAAGTGACTTGCATCATTTGAGGATCAGAGGAAGTGAGAGTTTGATTAGTCCCACGCTAAAACACGACAGCAACACAGCCCAAACGAGGCATATCATAAATCCGATTACATTACATACAAATTTTGCCACTCTTGCATTTCTAGCTTCAAGTTTATTACCAACTCTCACGCTGCACCTCACACACAAATCTTATTCTACAATATTGCATGTTGAATTAATAAAGAAAAAGCGTAACCTAAACGTGAGACTTCAATATGTTTTGTTTCGAATATATATATATATATAGACACACACCCAAGGGCAGACCTAAGTGTACTTCAGCGGGTTCAGCCACACTCCCCGATTTTCAGAAAATTATGTATATATTAGAGTTCAAAATTGTTAATAATGATAATATTAAAAGGGAAATTAATTAAATCATCTAACTTTTAAATCACTTATAACTCAGTCTATTGACTGCAACTCGGTATGGCTCAATCTCTAAGCTTTTGATTGGTTTACCACTCAATCCATTATCTTTTACTTTTTTTTTATATTATTATCCTTATCAATCATCTATAACTCAGTGATGAGTCATCCTATGTGGCAAAAACCATCAATAAAAGTGTTTAATTTCCAACTCACCGCCAGGAAAGCAAGCACCGTTTCCAGCTTAGCTACCTGGTTTTTTAAAGGAAAAGGTATACTATGGGTACCTATATTAATGCATGTGTGAATTAGTTTAGCTGAAAATTTATCCCATCAATATGACTTACCTGGCGGCAAGGAACAAGCCAGTGACAAAACTGGACTGCCAGTTTATGCAGTTGAGATTGAAAAAGAGACATGATTATATATATACATACACACAAGAGAGGGATAGATAAGTTTAGTGCAAAGAAATTAATTAATCCAAAAAATGAAGAAATAAAAAAGAGGAAAAGAATATTATGACCAAATGGAAAGAGAGTCAACTGCAATGGTTGAGTCGCGAAGCCTCTCTGATAGAAAATACAATGCAAGAGCGAATCCTCCAGACAAACTACAAATACCATTTTGATTATGGTAAGTAATATTTTTAGCTATTGACTTTTAAAATTTTATCCAAATTAAAATAAAAAATTATACTCTCTCTCATCTCCATTGTAGAAAGGACAATCTTCTGGATAGTGTTCTTAGTCTTTTTTATATTACGGCATTTGCCGATTTCAAATAGTATTAAATTTTTTTATATATGCTAATGTTTATAAGGGCAGTGAGAGAGAGGGAGGGAGGGAGAGTAAAGACAAGTAATATGATGAAGTTTAGTGTACTCCCTCCTGTTCTTATTTTAAGTTATTTCTAACCAATTCACATATATCAATAAAAATAGTTGAAATCATTAAATTTGTCACAAAATTAAAGTGATTTCCAATATTACATATATTAAGTACCAAAAAACATCCCAATCAGAAATAATGGATGATAATTGAATTGCATTAACAAATCTGCTTTCCATATGAAGATCTAGGGTTAACAGACACATACCACATCATGGCAGTTGAAGAAACAACAAGCTTGAGATAAATCCACAGTCCTTTCAACTGAAAAGCTGTAAGAGAAAAGCCAGTCCAAGTTTTGCTGCAAGAAGGGCTCACAATAATGTAAAGCCCTATGACAAACACAAGCAGCCACCAAGAGAGTAAGAGCAGCACCCAAAAGGCAAAACCCTAAAACAGAGACGACGAGCCATGAGAGAAGAAAATGGAGACAGAAAAAACCCGAAAGCTGCATAAGCCAAATAGTTGACAATGTTCTGTGCTATGAGGAATCGTTGCATGGGATGCACAAGTGCATAGGCATAGAGCTATGGGACGATTTCACGTCCAAAAACTTGACCCACTTCTGCAATCTCGTCGCTTTCGTTTTTGCCCAAGAACTTGAGGATTGGACCACAATACCAGAACAAGAATGTCAGGTATGGCTGCTAATAATTGCATTATCATTGATCTTTGACAGATTATACCCATCACTGCGTATTTCTTGGCCCCATATACTTGCCCACGTAGAGTTTGAACTGCACTGGACATTCCTACCTGCATACACACGTTTTAGCCATACTGATTGTGTGTGTGTGTTCATAATAATATTATTCAGGAAAAATCACTATGAAGTGATGGTGTGAGGCATTATAGACAAGAAACGTACGTCTCTTACATTAAGAGCTAAAGCTCAACTTTTTTCTTTTAATTTCGTAGTTACCAAATGCTTTGTATAGTTGGATATACGTCGCCTATAATCGAAATCGAACTGTACACGTTTCAATCACGTTATTTTTTATGTTTCCAACACTGCAAAACCCTTCGCTGAACCTTTCTTTGAAAGGATTAGTAAAATTTAATTCACAAATAGGGCAATTATGGTTGCCCTATTTACAATCACGCCCTTAGCATAGCCATGTGCTGTAATCCAATATGTATTTTATCTCTTGCTTTTTTGGGACAGGAAACAAAATCTCATGCTCTTTTAAGCAGATGGGACTACTTTTTGACCCCAAACTCAAATAACTAGGATCTATATAGATCACTAGAAAATTGATTTGAACTATAACACACACATACCATAACTGCATAATGTCATGGACCACTCTAGAGAACCCTAGAATTCTCTAGAATTCTCTTGTAAATACTTATACATTCATGCTTATTTTAGAATTCTCCACACATTTCTACACATGTATAAATATCTAGATATTTTAGCATAAATATCTAGATATTTTGAAGGAGGGTTCTGGAAGGCGAATATAGGCCGTTAGATTGATTCGATCTCCACCGTCCATTGAGGAGGTGGAGTAGTATAAATACCCCTCAAGGGGGCCATTTGTAACCACCAAGCAATTCAAGGCATTCAAGCATTCTCCCAAGTTCTCCATCTCTCTCTAGTTTCTCTCTCTAGACTTTTTTAGTTCTCACAACTAAGTTAAGTCTTTGAAGGCTTACTAGCAGGTTCCAGAGCTTGAGTCTGAACAAAGCTTGCTAGGCCGCACGATGCTTTCATCAAGTAAATACTAAGCCCGTGACAGTTGGTATCAGAGCCAGGTTCCTCACAAGTTCTAGGTTCGAAGTTGAGAGAAAGAGATTGCTTCAACTGTGACCGACGTTGCTTCCTAGCAAGGTGCAGGGAAGAAGAGCAAGGACAAGACCACCAAGGAGTTGGTTACTGCTTTGGAAGAGAGGGTGGCTTTGGTGGAAGTCACCACATCAGATCTAGGGGAAAAGGTCGGAGATATTGTCCAGCGCATCGAGGGGCTCGAGTCCAAGGAGGACGAGGATGAGCTGAGGGCTGAGATGCAGGATGCTCTTCAAGCGGTTGCACGAGGGTGGTCTGAGGAGGTAGAAGCCCTCAAGGCTGAACTTCTGTCACAGAGGAGTGAGAATGTTGCACTTAAAAGTCAACTTGAAGAGCTTGTGATGTAAGTGAAGACTTGCATGGCAGCGATGGCCAACACAGGGGTCGGCCAAGTGCCTTCTTCTTCGAAGGCGAATATCCCCAGACCTTCTCTCTTTGGTGGAGCAAGGAACGCCAGGGAGATTGATAACTTCCTCTGGGGACTTGAGACTTATTTTGGGGGTGATGCGCATCACTGAGGAAGCCCACAAGGTAAGCCACATTTTCCTCAAGGATATTGCTCTTGTTTGGTGGCTTCGCAGGTGTGACGACGTTAAGAGGGGTTTGAACCGATCCAAACTTGGGACGAGTTCAAGAAAGGCCTCAAGAAGCAGTTCTATCTCGAAGACGCGGAGAATGAGGCTAGGGCCAAACTCCGCTGCCTCCAACATAAAGAAGGGCACATCCAAGAATATGTCCAAGAATTCCAGGAACTACTCTTGGAAATTTCAGACATGAGTGAAAAGGATGCCCTCTTCACCTTTATGGATAGAATGTGTAGCTGAGCTAAGACAGAGCTCAAGAGAGGGGCGCTCAGGATCTAGCTTTCGCAGTTGCCGCTACAGAATCCTTGGTCGAGTACAAAAAGGAGTCATCCAAGGGACCGCTCAAGAAGAGTACCCACAATGGCAAAGGTGGGGGAGAACGTGATCATGCCCCTAAGAAAGACAAGCCAGCCCACTTCCACGACAAGGGCCAGGCCAAGAAGGAAGATGCTCCCTGTAAGATCTCATGCTTTCTTTGCAACAGCCCGCACCGGGTCTATGTGTCCAAAGAAAGGAAAACGCGCCTCTCTCGTTATGGATAATGAGAAGAAGGAGGAGTCCTAACTTGCCTCCATGACCTGTATTGGGGCCCTAGAGAAGAGAAGCAAGGAGCCTCAACGGGGACGCATGTATGTCCAGGTCCATATTAATGACAAGCCCTTGTCCGCTATGATAGACACTGGAGCAGACTTTGTCTACATGGCTAAGGAAGTAGCTGTGGAGATTGGCCTTCCTTATACCAAAGAGGAAGGTTATGTCAAAGGGGTGAATGTAGGAAGCCTCCCCATCTATGGAGTTGCTCGGGATACTCCCATCCAGATCCAACAGTGGAAAGGGAAGGCTGACATTATAGTCGCTCCATTAGACAATAAGAAACTCTATCTTGGAATAGACTTCATTGATAAGGCTAAGATCGTCCTTGAGTCCTACACGAACTCCATATACATCAAGGAGGATAAGCGCCGATATTATGTCCCAGTCAAACGACAGTTTGATGAGAAGAACATAATATCTGCCCTCCAGTTCTCTAAGGGTCTCAAAAGACAGGAGACCACTTACTTGGCCACCTTGAAGATAAAAGAAGTGGTCAAGGAAGCTCCAGTACCAAAGGCAGTTCAAGAAGCCCTTGAGGAGTTCAAGGACATCATGCCAGCTGAGCTGCCCAAAAAGCTCCCTCCAAAAAGAGAGGTCGACCATGCTATAGAGTTGGAACCAGGAGCTAAACCACCCGCCTTCGCTCCATATCACATGGCACCTCCTGAATTGGAGGAACTGAGGAGACAGTTACAAGAACTACTTGATGCAGGATACATTCATCCCTCTAAATCCCCATATGGTGCGTCGGTTCTTTTTCAGAAAAAGCATGATGGCTCCCTTCGCCTGTGCATCGACTATCGAGCACTAAACAAGATTACCATCAAGAAGAAGTATCACATCCCTCAGATCGATGATCTCTTTGATCAACTTGGAGATGTAAGGTACTTTACTAAACTTGATTTGAGGAGTGGATACTACCAGGTCCGCATAGCCGAAGGAGACCAACCAAAGACGACATGTATCACACGGTATAGATCATACGAATTTCTTGTCATGCCCTTTGGTCTCACAAATGCACCGGCAACCTTCTGCACTATAATGAACAAGGTACTTGCTCCCTATCTCGATCGTTTTGTGGTAGTTTATCTTGATGACATTGTCATGTACAACAAGACCTTGAAGGAGCACGTAGAACACTTGAGATAAGTGTTTTCTACATTGAGGGACAATTAGCTCTATGTCAAGAAGGAAAAGTGTTCCTTCACCCAAGAAGAGGTGCCTTTCTTGGGACATATAATCGGCAGGGGCAAACTAAGCATAGATCAGGCCAAAGTGTAAGCCATCCTTGAGTGGGAGCCTCCCACAAAGTTCACTAAGCTAAGATCCTTTCTTAGCTTGGTAAACTACTATTGCTGGTTCATCCAAAGTTGTTCTGTTGTTGCCGCTCCACTTACCGATTTGTTGAGGAAGAAGTAAGTATGGAACGGGAGTCCCAAATGCCAACATGCATTCGAAGCTCTAAAGAAGGCTGTGACTGAAGAACCCGTACTGGTCCTACCGGATCTCAACAAATCATTTAAGTTACACATTGATGCTTCTGACTTTGCCATTGGAGGAGTCTTAATGCAAGAAGGACAACCATTACCTTTGAAAGCCGGAAGCTCAATGATACTGAGAGGCGGTACACGGTGCAAGAAAAGGAGATGACCGCGATAGTTCATTGTCTTCGTACTTGGAGACATTACCTACTTGGGAGTAAATTTGTGATCAAGACTGATAATGTAGCCACTAGTTACTTCCAGACTCAGAAGAAGCTTACTCCCAAGCAAGCACGGTGGCAGGATTTCCT
This sequence comes from Vachellia pachyceras, assembly GCA_025593235.1. Classification (NCBI taxonomy): domain Eukaryota; kingdom Viridiplantae; phylum Streptophyta; class Magnoliopsida; order Fabales; family Fabaceae; genus Vachellia; species Vachellia pachyceras. The sequence continues at coordinate 7,987 of JANTPZ010001237.1, read as the reverse complement.
TGCAGAATTCGAGTACATCATGGAGTACAAACCAAGTAAGGCCAATTTAGCAGCCGATGCCTTAAGCCGCAAAAGTACCCTTGCCAGTATCTGTCACCCTCAGAGTAGTTTAAGGGAACATAACAAGGAAGGGCTTCAAAATAACCTAACCCATCCTTGGCCTTGTTGAAGAAGGCAAGACTCGGCGATTCTGGGTCGAGGATGGAATGCTCCTCATAAAGGGCCAGCGCATCTATGTACCTTCTCATGACAACTTTCGAAGAGAGGTGTTGAAGGAATGTCATGATAGCAAGTGGGCTGGTCACACATCGCACATTGGCACTTGTAGGTGATTCCTACTATTGGCCTCAGTTGAAGGAAGATGTTGAGGCCTATGTGAAGACTTGTCTTGTATGCCAACAGGACAAGATAGAATAGGCAACACCAGCCGGACTGCTGCAACCTCTCCCCATTCTAGAGCATCCCTAGGAGAGTATTTCTATGGACTTCATCGTGGGCCTTCCCACGAGTGAAAGTTTCAACTGGATCATTGTGGTGGTAGATTGGTACTCCAAATATGCCACCTTCATTCCTGCTCCCAAGGAATGTTCTGCTGAACAGACAGACCAACTATTCTTCAAACATGTGGTCAAGTATTGGGGACTTCCACGTTCAATAATCAGTGATCGAGACAATCGCTTCACAGGGAGATTCTGGACGGAGTTGTTCAAGCTCATGGGTTCTGAGCTCAACTTCTCCACAAGTTTTCATCCTCAGACTGATGGGCAGACTGAGAGGGTAAATGATCTTTTAGAACTATATTTAAGGCAATATGTGAGTGCCAATCATCGAGATTGGGCGAAGTTGCTTGATATAGCCCAATTCTCATATAACTTACAGAGAAGCGAGTCCACCAACCGAAGTTCTTTCAAAGCCGTCATGGGTCAGCAACCCTTGACCCCCAACACAATTGCCACAGGTTATAAAGGACCTAGTCCTCATACGTACAAGTTTGCGAAGGACTGGAATGATCAAGCAGATATTACCCGAGCCTACTTGGAGAAAGCCTCCAAGAAGATGAAGAAATGGGCTGACAAGAAGAGACGCCCAAGGGAGTTCCAAGTTGGGGACCTCGTCCTTGTCAAGATGTACTCCCATGCGAGGTTGGAAGGAAGGCATAGGGGTTTCCTTCGGAGATATGAGGGACCTTTCCCAATTCTTAAGAAAGTAGTGACCCAGGCCCACAGAGTTGAGCTGCCTGCTAGGATCAAGTATCACCCTGTCTTCCATGTAAGTCTACTCAAGCCTTATCATGGAGACTAATTAGATCTGGACAGAGGCATCTCACGGCGTGCACCAATGAGTATAAAGGTTCAACATGACAAGCAAGTTGAAGAAATACTTGCTGATCGAAAGGTTCGCCGCTCCAACCAGCCTCCAATTCATGAACTTCTTGTAAGTGGAAAGGATTGCCCGAAAGTGAAGCAAGTTGGGAGCCCATTTCACATTTGTGGCAATTCCAGGACTAGATCCAGGAGTACGAGGTAAAAAAGGCAATAAGGATGTCACCGGATTAGGTGGGGGAGGATGTCATGGACCACTCTAGAGAACCCTAGAATTCTCTTGTAAATACTTATACATTCATGATTATTCTAGAATTCTCCACAAATTTCTACACATGTATAAATATCTAGATATTTTAGCATAAATATCTAGATATTTTGAAGGAGAGTTTCTGGAAGGTGAATATAGGCCGTTAGATTGATTCGATCTCCACCGTCCATTGAGGAGGTGGAGTAGTATAAATACCCCTTAAGGGGGCCATTTGTAACCACCAAGCAATTCAAGGCATTCAAGCATTCTCCCAAGTTCTCCATCTCTCTCTAGACTTCCTTAGTTCTCACAACTAAGTTAAGTCTTTGAAGGCTTACTAGCAGGTTCCAGAGCTTGAGTTTGAGCAAAGCTTCCTAGGCCGCACGGTGCTTTCATCAAGTAAATACTAAGCCCGTGAAGCAGCACCTTCAAGTCCAAGATAGGCAAGAGATGCACCAGCAAGCTCCGAGTCACCCAGTTGACCCACAAAAATGAGTCACAAATATCAACTTGTAGCCGAACACACCACTAACTATAACAGGCCATGAGAATAGCCAAGTCAGCTTCGTCTCCTAAGCAACAACCCGAATCCACCATTTCAGTGTCAGAAGCTTCTCCTTCCTCTCTATATCATCAATCCGCAGAAACTCCTCAACTTTTGCAGAAGAATAACGTGGAATCCAACAACCCTCTGCAACATCACTGTCTTCTTCCCTTGTCATCAGTGATGGCTGATCATGATGAGAGCTCATGTCTACAGCTTTCCTGATCATGTAACGATTGGCAGGGGTAACAAAGAAGAACAACTATACATGTCTGTCGTCTTTTGTCAACTAACGATCAAATGTACGAAAATAACACTCGCCTGTCTCACCTGCATCCAAAATGTACGAAAATCTGTTTTCTTCTAAACATCAGAAAATGGGCTAATTATACTGACATTATAAAAGGAGACGTGACGAAATATAAAATAAGCCCCATTTCTACGCACTTGTAGTTGTAACAGCGTTTTATTTTTTGTATCTGTTTATGAAGTTGGAAAATCCTAAATAAATACCTTTAAAATATAGAAATTCCAAATCAACGATTCTAATTCCACTAATCCCAAATAAGACCGGAGATATCACATCGGGATTTTTAAATGTTGTAAATTTACCATGATGCCGTCTTTATTTTTTTCGCTCTTTTCTCATCTCTTCCCCACAATTGCGCCCCTCTCTCTTCCCCCTCAACCGAGAAAGAAAAAGAAGGCCCACCTTAAGAACTAAATTATAGCTCTCTAATGGTGTCTCCTCTGACCAAGTCGACTGCATCTCTTTTGAGACGATGGCCTCCTCTATTCCATCATCGGTGCCAAAAAATAAACTAGAAGCTATGGGTCCTCAACCTGAAGTGTATTTCACCATTTGTAAACCAAGGATGCCATAGAACAATCTAGCTGGGAAGGAAGTTTCATCAAGCTCAACAATTAGACAAAAGGGGTTCATTTGAAACAAACAATTGAACAATAACTCGATAAAAGAATGGTAAAATTTGATCTTCCAAGTCTTCATTACAGGAGGACAAAAAATCAAGTTGCTAAAAGATCAAAGAAGATACAAAGCTAAAAATGGGAGAAGGAAGAGGCAGAGAGAAGTAACAAAAGGTCACTTACGGGTGGTGGGGTCTTTCTCTACAATTTGCAAATTCCAAATTGGGTTTTATGTAAATTTATGGCTCGTTTGGTACGCTGGAATTGATTTTGATAGAAATGAGAATGAAGATGGAGATGGAAATGGAGACAAAGATGGAAATGAGGATGGAAATGGAGATGGAAATAGATATAAATATAGAAAAAAAATGAGGAGTCAAAAAATCAATTTCATGGAATTGAATACAATTCCATGTGATACATCATGAATTCATTTCTACCCATTTTGAATTCCATTTCCATTTCCAATTCCACCCCCAATTCCACCATACCAAACATAGCATTAGATATTTTACTGGGATTTTCCCTTTTATATATATATCACATTTATAATTACTTCTACTTTGCCTAAAAGATTCAGAAAAATTTGGTTGGCTGTGATGCATATAACCAGTTCAGGATAATATCAATGACTCAATCTGAATCCTGAAAGAAGAAATTAAGAATGAAGGGTAGGTGGGTTTGATTTCAAACTTAGACTCGGTCTTAAGAAAACGGTGGAGAATTGTTTTTACGGTTTACTAGGTAAATATGTGAATGAGATTATCTCGATTTACAAAAAAATACTGTTAAACGTGCGTTTAGAAGCCCAAACGTTCTCCCAAATAGGCACATATATATTCATTCAGAGTTTGTTTGGAAGTCCAGTGGAGAATAACTTTTATGGAATTCGGAGCAAAACCTTGGTTTTGGAAAATAGCTTTTACGGATTCCAAAACAAAACCTAGCTTTTAAAAAAATTGATTGTGTTTGGAAAAGTTATTGTGAGAATATTTTTACGGATTCCGAGGTAAAAAGTAAGTAGGGAAGAGGAAAGAGAAAAAATAAAAGAAAAAAATTATTATGAGAGAATGTATGATTTGATAAGAAAATAACTTTTTTAAAAATTAGGTTTCAAACATGGGTTTTATTAAAAATTTATATTTTAAAAAAATGTGAGTACTTGAATATAATTTAGGTTTTGGGGTAAAAGTTAAGTATTCCCATCAATGCAATATTAGAACAGGATATATATATATATGTGTGAAGTGGCTAGGTAACAAGAAGTTTATTATCCTCTCTCTCTCTTGACATTATGATCCACTGCACCTCTGCTACTTTAAACGATGACTTGCTTATTCGGGAACTCATTTTCACCAACGGTGTACGTAAGCCAAAACAAAATCATCTTGAAATTTGTAAAAACCATCTCGAAATCTGTAAAATCATCTTGAAATCCATAAAATCACCTCAGAAGCCATAACTCCTTTCTCTCAACAGAGTTCTCAAACACACACCACGTCCACCATTGCCAATCTCTTTTATTTTGGAAGTTTTCAAAGAAAAATCTTACCTTTAAAGTTTTTTTAATTTAAGATAAGTATTAAAAGTAAGCAGTGTTGTCTCTTACTATTAAAAATATTAACAGTCAGTAACGTTGTTGAGTTTTGAAGCTTCTAAATAACATTAAACCGAAAAAAATTCATATAATATTACTTTTAAATAAAAACTTGGGGATAAATTTATACTTCACTCTTAAATGTTTTATTCTAGACACCTTAGCCCCATATTTTTTATTTGCATCTTGGAAAATGGGATGAGAGGAGTATAAGAGAATTTTATTTAACAGCAATGACTTGTTTTTTTATAGTTTACAAATATATTTTACAGATTATTTTGTTACAGGTAATTTTTTTTGTTAAGATTGTGTGAACTTGATCGATGAAAACTCAAGTTTTTAATGGAGAAAATGCCATCCAACAGAAGGAAATAAGTTTTCTAATTTTACCAAACAAAAATTAAGAAGTGTAAAAACAAAATAATTAATTAATTTAATAGTTAGTTAATTATTTCGAACATGCGAATGCTCTTAATATCAATCATCAATCAAGTCATCCAAAATCTTTTCATCTGCAGAATTCTGCAAACGAGCCACAGCATTATTCACCTACAGAAAGGTAGAATTAAATTAAATACAGAATTTTTGGCAAAAAATTAAATTAAAAGATTAATTTTTGGCAAAAAATTGCCTGTTTTAGTTATACAATTCTTTTCTTTATTTTAAAAATTTAAAAGTATATACAAATCTTCATTAAAAATAAAGAGCTTCCTTGAAACTTTGACATGAGACTTGCACCAAATTTGAAAATAAAAAACTTGTTCAAGTAATTTCAAAATAATTCATGGAAGTCTAGATATTTTTGGCTGCGCACGTTAAGTAGTGAAGTACATTAAATTGTAAAAAGAATATAAAATATTTATTTCTATAAAAATATAAATAACTAGTATTTAAAATATGAAAAATTTGTTTCCATTTTTTAAAACTAAATTAAAATTATTCTCATACCCTTTTTCTTAAAAAAATAAATGGTATTAAAAACTTAAAGAGTATTACCTGAACTTCCCAGTCAGAAAAAATTACGATGCCACCAACAATGATTGTCTGGAGAGCAACTCCAATAACCCAACCCCAACAAAGTCCCTAAACAATCATTACAAGAAATAAAGGCAGCATTAGTAGAGAGAAGCTCTTATTGTCAATGTGTCCTATTGAGAACCTTGCCGGTAAGCAACTGCTGGACCGTCCTTTGGATGTATATGATGGGGCTAATGGGAATAGGAACATTACGCTGAACACTAAAAGAGACCAAGGGGACATTGGGATTCAAGTTGTAGCTACTGAAGAAACACGTACTGTAACAAAAAGAAAACTTCCTAGCTACTAAAGGACTATCTGCTTATTTGGTTTGCACGTTCAAATAGTGTTGCACGCTATTAGTGATATTAGACACGTGGGAAAACACTCAACTAAAAGAGGCTAGAGAGTTGTTGTAAAACCGTTATGATGTTAGCCACGTCATCACTCAGCTCACACCAATACACACTGCCCTCACTCTAAATATATGTACTGAATCTATCAGTGAAGATGAATATACTAGGCATTATTCAAAATCTGTGGTTGTATGATATGGTATCAGAGCCAGCGGGAATCACCACCTGACTCCAATTACCGGTGACTACTCTAGAACAGCGACGCTTGTAGTGAGGCAATCTCCTTTCAGGATTGATCCCTTGCGTAAGAATGTCCGGATCAAGCTCCAGTATCAATAATGGAATAGCAATAACCACTCAATTTCAGTGGCCTCGCAGTGAGGCTTCTCCAACAAAAAGATCACAGTTCGTCTTGATGATCACAATTTTCTCCTATGGAAACATCAAGTCTACCTGATGGTCAAACAACATCGCATGCATCATTTTCTTGACGGCACGGTAGCGATCCCTCTTACGATGATACAAGACAAATATCGACTTGAACTCACTGTTCCCAACCCTGCCTTCGAGGAATTTGAGTCTCTTGACTCTGCACTAGCATCGTGGCTCCTAGCATCTGTGGCGCCATCCATTCTCCCCGAACTCGTAGGTCTAGAATCTGCCGCGCAAATATGGAATAAGCTGATCAAGCTCTACTCCAATAAATCTGACTCCAAAATTCTCTTATACAAGAATTAACTTAGTAGCTTGAAGAAAGGAAGTCTAAGCATGAGAGAGTACCTGGCTAATATCAAATCCGTATGTGATCATCTAGCCATGCTTGGCGAAAAAGTTGATGATGCAGCTCAAGTCTCGTACATCCTCAATGGACTTACCTCTGAGTATGAAGCAGTGATCATAGTGATCAATGCTGCTTGTCCACGATTTGACATCGATACAGTTACCACTATGCTTGTTGATGCAAAGGCACGACAGAAAACAGTTCTGATGAATAGCGTCCCAGCTCAGGCTCACTATATGCAGCATGCATACCATGAAAACGATGAACCTAAAGACACCTATGCGTTCTACTCGCATGCACCGTTTGCTGGCAATACTAGAGGCTATCGACCACCGACTGTTTTTCCTCATGGAGGCCGTTTCAGTAGAGGACGTGGACGATCATTCAACTCTCGCCCTCAGTGCCAAATTTGTGCCAAGATTGGCCACTTTGCATCAGACTGTTACTTCAGGTTTGATAACACGTTCCATCCCTCTCGATAAGCTGATCCTTCTGCTTATTTTGCAGCTCATGACTACACAAACAATCATTATCCGTGGAAATCAGTAGTGCCTGCACAACAACCTTAAATGCATGGCTCAGCTAAGATGATTACCAACCAGAATGAATCTGATACTACCGACGCTGCACAAACCAAACCATCTGACAGCAAAGGTGCAACACCAGCCTTAGCCCAAGCCTATATAGGTACACCTACCTTAGTTGATGACACCAACTGGTACTATGATTTTGGAGCCACTCGCCACATCACTTATGATCCAACTACCCTCAACACTTTGGCTACAGGACCTGCTCACGGGAATATTCAAGTAGGAACTGGTGAGATTGCGGATATTACTCATATAGGTGACATGTTTCTCCATTCTAGCTCTATTCCTTCTCTCATGCGATATGTGCTGTGTGTACCCTGTATGAAAAAGAATTTAGTCTCAATTGCTCGATTTACAAGAGTGTGGTGAAGGACTTGCAGACGAGGCGCATCCTTATGTGTGGACCTGAAAGTCGTGGTTTATACCCTGTGACCCAGACAACAACTACTCCTATCAGTAACGAAGTCTACTCCGTCAATGCAGCTGATCAACTTATACTATGGCATCAACGCCTGGGCCACCCTTCCTTCTAAACTGTTAAGCTTGCTCTCAAGCAACGTGCGATTCCTTTTATTGATGACACAAGTTCTATTCTATGTAGTG
>JANTPZ010001236.1:0-22582 GCA_025593235.1 Vachellia pachyceras | reverse complement strand
GGGGGGTGGATTTGGAGAGAATTTTAGATGAGAGGAGTTTCTTTGTCTGTGCTTATATTCAGGCGCTTATTAAACTGTTAAAATGCTTCTTTACAGGGTCAACTGATGGTCTTGCAAGATTCTGGGAAAATGATGAGGGTAAGAGCTTGGCCATCTTATATTGTTTCAAGTTCAGTTATTTTGTGTTCTTGATGTTTACTTTCTGTTTAATTTGCACACCATTGTTGTATTTTATTTAAGGTTTCATTATTATGCGAGCATCATTATTATTCACCAGAACAACTTGCCCCCTGCAATGCCAGGGATGTTTAGAAGAAAATTTAGAATTACTCCCTCTGGTCCTTATACCGATTAACAACTTTACATAATTAAGGAATTCAAATAAAATTTGTTAATGCTTTTAACATTTAAAAATGACCCTCAACTAAGAAGTTATTTAATTAGTTAGAAAATGTCATAACAAATGACATTTGGGGGGGGGGAATTAGCATGATTTGTCTAAAATCTGTGAGCATGTCTCGATCTCCCGTTGCAACGATATTTTATAAAAGCATGATACTTCAGAAATTTGTAGCTAGTGAGATATATTAGGGAATATATATTATTAGATCCACATAATTAGGTATCATATTTAATATTATTCTAGTTGTATTTCCAATGTATAAATCCCTTCTAGGGTACATCAATAATCAAGACTTTCAGATTATTCTTCCCAAGTCTAATCTAACATGGTATCAGAGCCTAACCCAGGTTCTGCTATTATTTTCTTCCCACCGTCACTGTTCATTAGGGGTGCTGTTCATCATTGTTAATTAAGCGATTTATCAGTGCATTGTTCATCCGTCTGCACGCGTCGCTGTTCATCCTCTTCACCCATCTCTTCTATTCAGTGTTTTCTGGGTTTGTTTTTTGCCGCTAGTTGCTTTTGGTTTATTGGTTCTTGACGTTTGGTGGCCAGGCTTTGTCCATCTCTTTTGTTCAGCATTCTCTGGCTTCGTTTTGGACGGTTGTTTCGCTGTTGTTGGTTCTTGTTGTAACCACGGTTATTGTAAATTGTTGATTGGTTCTTTCAGTTTCGTTATTGTTGGTTCTTACGGTGATTTGATTTCTTCTTCTCATGGCTGAGTCTAACGCTAGTGACACTACCGCATCCACTCCTAGTGCTCTTGCTATAGGTAGAGTTGATTCTTGCCTTACTACTTCTTCCTCAAAGTGGATTATCGATTTCAGTGCCACTAATCACATGATAGGTAATCATCATCTTTTCTCATCATTTACACCGTATGCCAACCCTTCTTCCATAACTATTACTGATGGTTCGTATTCTCGTGTTCTTGGATCTGGGACTGTTCAACCCACTTCATCTATCCCCTTAACCTTTGTTTTGAATGTCCCTGACCTTGCCTTTAATCTACTTTCCCTCAGCAAACTTACTCGACAATTAAATTGTTCTATCGCACTCTTTCCGGACCATTGTTTGATACAAGATCTCATGATGAAACAGATTATTGGTAAGGGTTACGAGTCTGGAGGACATTACTTCCTTGATGATCAAGTGCCTCGTTCGGTTGCTTGTTCCGGTGGTGCATCTCCTTTTGATGTTCACTATCGTTTAGGTAATTTATCTTTGGCGTCCTTGAAGAGGGTTTATCCTTAGTTCAGTCATTTATCATCATTATATTGTGATTCGTGTCAGTTTACCAAACATCATCGTGTCCATTTGGTGCCTAGAGTTAATAAATGGGCTGCATCCCTCTTTGAGTTAGTTCATTCTTATGTTTGAGGTCATTGTCCTGTTGAGCCCAAACCAGGTTTTAAGTATTTTGTTACCTTTGTGGATGACTTCTCTCAAACAACTTGACTTTACTTAATGAAATCTCGTTCTAAATTATTTTTTCATGTTTGCAATTTATGTGCTGAAATTAAAACCCAGTTTGTTGTATCCATTCATACATTGCGTATTGATAATGCCAAAGAATACTTCTCGGTACAATTTCAAAACTACATGTTTCAGCATGACATTCTTCATCAATCGTCTTGTGCCGATACACCTGCTCAAAATGGTGTTGCTAAAAGAAAGAATCGACACTTATTAGAAGTTGCTTAGGCTCTCATGTTTCAAATGAATGTCCCTAAGCCGTTTTGGGTTGATGCTGTGTTTACAGCATGTTTTTTTATCAATCGTATGCCTTACTCTGTTCTTAATGGTGTCTCCCCTTACACCATAGTGTTTCCTACCAGGCCCTTATTTCCTGTTGATCTAAAAATCTTTAGGTGTGTTTGTTTTGTTTGTGATCATCGCCCTTTTGTCTCCAAACTTGATCCAAAGTCCCTCAAATGTGTCTTCCTTGGTTATTTTAGGGTTCAAAAGGGGTATCGTTGTTTCTCTCCTACTCTTTGTAGGTATCTTGTATCTACAGATGTCACCTTTAATGAGTCTACTGTGTTCTTTCCATGCTCTTCTTCCTCTGTCACTGCTAAAGTCGAAGATCCTGATGATCTCTTAGTTTATTGTGTCTTACCACCACCAGCTCCAGCACCTGTTCAGGCACCCATCAAACCGCCAATCGTTCATGTCTATCAAAGACGATTCACGGTCAGTAATGTCCCCTCTTAGCCTGATGGCTCCCAGTACCTACGTCGTTTAATCCAGCCTATGACCCTACTCTAGATACTTGTGACCCCGTTCCAAATCCGGTTGTTGTACCTGACCTAGATTCCCCATCTCCAGTTTCCAACCTTTCCATTGTTTCAGATTCAGCCGATTTGCCCATTGCTCTTCGCAAAGGTAAAACGTATTTGCACCTATCCAATTTCTTCCTATGTCTCCTACACCAATCTATCTCCTACCTCCCGTTCTTTTATTGCTTCTTTAGATTTCATCTCTATTCCTAAAACTCTTCACCAAGCCTTAAATCATTCGGGTTGGTGTGTTGCGATGGAGCCTGAGATGATGGCTCTTGATCAGACTGGTACTTGGACTCTGGTTGATTTACCGATAGGAAAGAAGGCCATTGGATGTAAGTGGGTGTTTACAGTTAAAACAGAAGCTAACGGTTGTGGAACGCCTTAAGGCTCGACTTGTTGCTAAGGGGTATGCTCAAACTTACGGCATTGACTACTCTGAGACCTTTCCCCTTGTGGTAAAACTCTCTTTCGTTCGCCTTTTCATCTTTATGGCTGCTACTTATGATTGAGAACTTCATCAGCTTGATGTTAAAAATGCTTTCTTGAATGGTGATCTACACGAAGATGTCTATATGAAGCAACCACTAGGTTTTGTTGCTCAGGGGGAGGATAGGAAGGTGTGTCGACTTCAGAGATCTTTATATGGTCTAAAGCAAAGTCAGCAAGCTTGGTTTGACAAGTTTAGCTCAGTAGTTCAAAATTTTGGCCTGCATTAAAGCGAGTGTGACCATTCTATGTTTTACCAAAAGACGGATGATTGTGTTATTTTATTGGTTATTTATGTTAATGACGTAGTAATCACAGGTGACAATACCTCTGGAATTTCGTTGCTCAAGACCTTACTCAACTCTCATTTTCAAACAAAAGATTTGGGCCCCTTGAAGTACTTTCTAGGAATAGAGGTTGTGAGAAGTAATAAAGGGATTCTCTTGACACAGAGGGAATATGTTATTATTTGTTGGAAGAAATAGGAAAACTAGGAGCAACACCAAGCAATGTCTCTATGATTCTGAACCCATTTCTTGATTTCGATGGCACAGTGCCATTTGAAGAACTACCTGAGGATATGAGAAACAAACTTAATCCTGAGAAGATTAAGTCATTTGAAAATCCTGAAAGGTATCGAAAGCTAGTTGGCAAGTTGAACTATCTTATAATAACTCGTCTCGATATCACTTTTGTCATTAGTGTCTTTAATCAATTCTTGACAACACCAACTATAGCATAGTGGGAGGCCCTGGAGCATGTTTTGTACTATCTAAAGGGGGCACGTGGTTGTGGTATACTGTATAAGAATCATGGTCACACTGAAATTAAATGCTTTTGTGATGCTGATTTCTGTGGGTCAAAAGCTACTAGAAGATCTACTACAGGATATTGTGTTTTTGTGAGTAGGAATCTAGTCTCTTGGAAGAGTAAGAAATAAGATGTGTTGTCGCGATCTAGTGCAGAAGCTGAATACCGAGCTATGGCACAGTCAACTCAAGAGATTATATGGGTTTATCAGCTAATGAAGGAGGTTGGCTTTACTGCATCCTTGCCGGTGAAATTGTGGTGTGATAACAAAGCTGCTTTACATATAGCCTCCAATTCTGTATTTCATGAACGAACGAAACACATCGAAATTGACTGTCACTTTGTTCAAGACAAGATCAAGGAGAACTTCATTTCTACAGGATATGTGTGGCCTAGTGATCAACCGGGTGATCTTCTGACCAAGGCCCTGATTGTAACAAGTTGGGCTTGATTAACATCTATGCTCCAACTTGAGGTGTAGTGTTGAGATATATTAGGGAATATATATTATTAATATATTAGTTAGATCCACATAATTAGGTATTATATTTAATATTATTCTAATTGTATTTTCAATGTATAAATACCCTTCTAGGGTACTTCAATAATCAAGACTTCCAGATTATTTTTCCTGAGACTAATCTAACAGTAGCCATATGTGAAATGTCATGTGCACTAGTGTTGGATACAATACGGAACTTTAAAAAGCATTTGAACTTGAATTTTGTTTTGCTGTTATGTCTGCATCAATTTTATTCTTTAGATGACACAAAATTTGCATTGATGTGGATAGTAGACACAGAAGCAGAGACTTATTTGTGCAGGTAGATATTCTTTGTCTTAGGTTTAGCTTGCTTTAGTGAATATAACTTAATGAAAGATGTCTGTTGCATCTTTTAATGTTGCAACACTATTTTTTAAGTCAACAGAAAGTCTTTCAAGAAGAAGAATTCCTTTTTTACAGGGTGATTTTCTTTTTAGAAGAAATGAAATGCTAAAATGCTACACAAATGTATAGGGTAATTTTCTTTTAGGAAGAAATGAAATTCTAGAATGTTATGCGAATGTATAGCATATTAGCAATCTCAGTAATCAACAAAAGGGCACGTTTTGATTGGGTGGACTCCTCGTTTCATAGGTTTCGTGGGTTTGATGTGTTCCATAGTATACTGAACTGCAATTTGTCCTTATGAATTCTTTGAGATTCATTTTTAGTATTTGTGCTCAATCACTTGCTTCCAAGATCCATTTGGTGACTAGTGCTACCCTGCAGTTATTCATGAAACTAAATATTTAATATATCTTTGTCATGGAATTTTTAATCCACCTATATGGCCTCTTAATCTTACCACCATATCAGATAAAGATAATTATCTAGCTTATATTTATTAATAGCAATTGGAAATCGTGTGTAGTCCACATGCTCTCTCTCTGTTTTTTTTTTGGGAAAAAAGGCATCTGGTACCTTTTGGTGATGTATGTTACACTTTGCATGCGCAGGAGGTATAAAGTGCGTAAAAAATGTAACAATTCACAATGCTGCCATAGTGTCAATCAGTGCTGGGGAACACTGGCTAGGAATTGGAGCAGCTGATAATTCCATGTCTCTCTTTCATCGGCCTCAAGAAAGGCTTGGTGGATTTTCCGGCCCCGGTTCCAAGATGGCTGGTTGGCAGCTTTACAGAACACCACAAAAAACACTTGCTACGGTATGCATTGCGTTTTGCAGAATTTATTTGTTCGTTTGTTTGTTGTTAATTTATTATACATTTCATTCTTCTAAAGGGCTATGTTTCTGATTTTTTTTGCATCCACCACGGATATTTCTTTTGTTTATGCGCAAATTCTCTGAATATCTCAGATGAACTTGCAACTTTTATTATGGCCATTAATTGTCAAATTTCCTCGCCTCTGTAAAGCCGTGATATTTTAATTGGGGAAGTCACCTCAATAGAAATCGTTATCATTGCCTTTCAAGGGTGCATATATGTGGCAGCAAAATGTTTGTAATTCTGATTTACGGTCCTCAGTTCCTTTACCATTGGCCTAAACTTTACAATAAGAAATTCAATGTCTCTAGAGATTAATAAATTAAGTGGCCCCTGCTATTATATATACAGGTAAGATGCATGAGTTCTGACCTGGAGAGGAAAAGGATATGCAGCGGTGGTCGTAATGGAATTTTAAGGCTGTGGGATGCCACCATCAACATCTGATCTTCACTGATACCCACGTGAATTTTCATGATTAACGCTTGAAAGAGAAGCTAATTCCTGATGGCGATAGCGTACAGGCCACAGTATTGTTTATTCCCCATAAGTATATAATATGTATGATCTCCTGTGAGTTAAAAACCAAGAATGCAATTTTGGTTAACTTAATCTCTTTGCGAACAGTTCATTGTTTCTTGTGTGTAGAATTTGATACGTACTGAATGTACATACTTACAAGGAACGAGCAAATACTGTAGTGGATAAATTTTTTGCCAAGGTTGATTGAAAATCAATTTGCGCTTCGCGACATTGCTTCATTGGGTTGGAATTAAAACTGATAGGTGGTTACCCTTATTAAGCTAATAATATTAATGTTTACACAAATCGTTGCACATCAAAAAGCAAGGATGCTTCAAACGTTCAATAATAAGTGAAACAATACAAGTCGTTTCTTGAAAGTTTTGCCCCAAGTGTAATCAATAACTACACGTTTTCCCTCGAGAACTTGCAGCCAAAATGTATTTTCCCTTGTGAGATATTTTAGAAGCATTTTCTTCAAGATTCTAGCGGAAAATATGCACCAAGGGAGGGATGGAAGATAGAACAAGAGCTATGTCAATTTAGTTTTCTTAGAATTGATGTCCGTACTCTCAGGAATGTTGTCTTCTGATGATGAAGACGATTCAACTAAATCATCAGGCACCTCTTGAGGAGCATCATGCTTTGTTATAAAATCCTTCAATATGACCATGCTTTTCTCTTTCAGTGAAACTAATTGCTCCGACAGAGAACCATTGTCAGACTTAATAAGATTCTGCACCAAGACGAAGTGTAGCTTTAACCATAGGCTTATACGGCACGGCATCACAGGATTCAGCTTCCATCACAACCCTCCTTCAGCATTATGAACAACTGAGAGGCAAAAAAAAAAAAGCAAGTCAAGTGCAACGTTTAAAATGTTAAAATCCAAATAGAGACAACGTGCCTGTTTGGGAAGCCATCTTTCCAAACGGTACATGTAAACCGAGACAAAACTATCTCGAAATCTGTAAAAACCATTTCGAAATTCATAAAAACCATCTTAAAATCCGTAAAACCATCTCGAAATTCTTAAAATGCTTCAAAATCTGCAAAATCCATTTTCCCAACGGAAAGCACAACGAGATTACAATACAAATCACATATAATCGAACCCAAGAAAAGTTTCGTTGTTGCAGCCAGAAGGAAGATACTACGATATAATTACAGCTCATGATATAATTCGAAACTATTTCAGGAAATGAAACGTACCCAACCATTTCAATTGAACAACAAGCATTCCTAAACGATCACAAACCTCTCAGCCTCTAGAAAAATACTAGTATGATAATAAACGATCAGAAATAATACGTAATTTCAGCTAAACAGTACTGATTCCCATAAATATGGGAACCAAAATGGTAAAAAGAAAGAAAACGATAACATAACAGCTGAGAGTGTGATAAATCAACGATTTGCGCTATCCTCAGTGTGCCTCATCATCCATTGTGAGAGGAAACCTCTGTGACATGTAAGAGCCAGTGGGAGCGTTGGGATTATTATTACCTGAAGACTGTGAAGTAAACGGAGGCGAAAGATCCCTCAACTCAGCCGATGCAGGTGATGGAAAAAATGAAGAGAATGAGAAGGATTGTTGCGTGAGGCCCAGGCCCAATATAGTTTAGGCTACCCAACTCACCCAACAGAACTACTTCAATTTGTTATCTCGGGCAAAAAAAAAAACCCCCTGCACCTGTATGACTTGCGAAGGAAGAAGTTTGTTCTAAGACGAACCCAGGCCAGACCTGAGAGGTGCACTCTCTGATCTTATATATCTACCGGAATAACTGAATGAACAACGGTTAAACAATATCCCATCCAAGTAACATCGTTTTTCTGATCACGCATTACCGCCAAGAAGCCTGTTTGGTAGTATCTGAAGAGAAGAGATCAAGTTCAGAAATGGAGTCTCCGCATGGTGGATCCGAGAGAGATAGATCCAAATCTTCGTCTTCTTCTCCGATCTCTGCCGTCTCCAGCTTCTGGAAAGGTCTCCAAATTTCGCATGTCTATTACTATCATCATGTTGCATCTTTCTCTTCGACTTCGAACTTCAATTAAACACAGTTTAGTTCATATAAATGATCTTTTAACTCACTGCCCGCTGGTTTATAGTTCTTTCTTAGCATTCTCACTGCCGCTGAGTAATAGTTCTTTCTTAGCATTAACCTTTATGGCTGTTTACTTTTGAATAATAATTAATTGGTTAGATGTGGTGGATATAAGGAGTATGATTGCGTAAAGAAAGGTTTGCAAATATATTGGAGGCAGAAAAGATAATCAATGCATTACTGTAGTTGCTATTTATATTACAAGAGGGCAATGTTAGCTCTACGAAACCCTAAAGGAATATACAAAGGAATATTCCAGAATACACGTGTCAGCTAAGGCACTCTAGCACACACTAATATACATCTATACACTAACATCCCCCCTCAAACGAGAGGGTGTGATGCACAACCCGAGTTTGTTCCTGAAATAAGAGAACTTGGGAAAGGTAAGAGGTTTTGTGAGACAGTCTGCAGTTTGATGATGTGAGGCAATATGGTAAACATCAAGAAAACGTGAAAGCACCATGTCACGAATAAAATGTAGATCAATCTCTATATGTTTGCTCCTGGCATGCTGAATCGGATTAGCAGCAAGTGCCTTGGCACTAACATTGTCGCACCAAATGATTGAAGGCTGTCTCATAAATAACCCTAGCTCAGTTAATAGAGAATACAACCATCTAATTTCAGCAGCTCCATCAGCAAGAGCACGATATTCTGATTCTGTGCTTGATCTGGAGATAACTTTTTGTTTCCTAGATGTCCAGGAGACCAAGTTGCCACCTAAGTAGACAAGACATCCGGCCATGGACTTCCTATCATCAGTGTCAGCTGCCCAATCTGCATCGGTGAATCCAATTAAGCGGAGAGTATTCAATGGCTTTAGATGTAAGCCATAATGATACGTTCCCTTCAAATACCGAAAAATTCTTTTGACACCTTGAAAGTGATTAATTGTTGGGTAACACAGATATTGACTCAGTTTGTTAACAGAATATGCAATATCCGGACGCGTCGTTGTTAGGTACTGCAATGAACCAATAGCTTGGCGATACAAGGATGTATTTAACATAGGTTCTCCATCATCAGCCGAGAATGGACGATCTGTAACCATAGGGGTTGATACTGGTCAGTCCAACATATCAAATTTTTGCAGAAGTTCAAGTGTGTATTTGCTTTGATTCAGATAAAAACCAGACGAGTCTCTATATATTTCCAATCCAAGAAAGAAATACACTGGACCCAGATCTTTTAGAGCAAATGTTTCATTCAGTTTCTGAATAAATGTGCGCAGGTAGTTAGTGTTGTTACCTGTGACAAGGATATCATCAACGTAGATCAATATGAAGACCGTGAGGTTTTTGGTTCGAAGATAGAACAAGGAGATATCACTCCTTGCATTTTTGAAGCCCCATTGTAGAAGAGTGCAGCGAAGGCGATTGAACCATGCCCTTGGTGCTTGTTTCAACCCGTATATAGCCTTTACTAGTTTACAAACGTAGTGTGGATATCTGGGATCTTTAAAACCTTCAGGTTGCTTCATAAATACAGCTTCATGCAGGTGCCCATTTAGAAACGCATTATTTACATCCA
Organism: Vachellia pachyceras; assembly: GCA_025593235.1. NCBI lineage: Eukaryota > Viridiplantae > Streptophyta > Magnoliopsida > Fabales > Fabaceae > Vachellia > Vachellia pachyceras. Next base: position 12,663 of record JANTPZ010001236.1, on the reverse strand, counting down.
GTTGACGAACTTCCCATTTGAAGGTTGCTGCCACAGAGAGAACTACACGTATGGTTGTTGGCTTGATTACGGGACTGAATGTTTCGCCATAGTCTACCCCGGGAGATTGCTGAAATCCCTTAGCCACTAGACGGGCTTTGGGTTTTAACAGAGAACCATCTGCTCGAAATTTATTCTTGAAAATCCACTTACAGTCAATTAAGGATGGAGCGCATTCAGGTGGGACTAAGATCCAGGTTTGATTTCGTTGAAGAGCTTCAAACTCGGTAGTCATTGCTTTCCTCCAATATTTCGACTGTAACGCATCGTGGACATTTCTGGGTTCAGTAATGATATGAAGAGTGGTAGGATCTTCTGATTTTAGGAGCCCAACGAATGGATGCCGAGGTTTAAACACCCCTGCCTTTGACCTGGTTATCATGGCGTGTTGATTACCCTGAGGTGATTCCCGATCAGAGAGTGTTGATACTCTGTGACCAGCTGCTGGTTCATTGCCTTCGTGTTCGCCCAAATTAGATTCTTGGGGTGATAGAGGACTTTGTAATCTTATTGAAGCATCTGGACTATTCACGGCCTCACTTATTGATTCAGTGGAAGGCCCAACATACGGACTTGAGAGTTCATTATAATCATGCTGCCGAGACACAATTGGGCTCAACATCGTGGGCCTTATGCTGTTGGTATTACTTAAGCTTGAGATATTGTTGGGCTGAATCATAAAAGGTATCATGGGCTCAAATGACTCCTGTGCTCCTCTTCTATTTAAGAATCCTGTGGCAAAAGGAAAGATAGAGTCATCAAACACAACATGTCTAGAGATATAAACACGACCAGTAACACTCAAGCATTTGTGTCCTTTGTGTTGAGGAGCTGGACCCAAATATACACATTTCTGGCTGTGAAATTGAAATTTGTGCTGGTTATAAGGCTTGAGACATGGATAGCACGCACATCCAAAAGGTTGTAGCTTCTTATACTCAGGATTTACATTAAATAATTTATGGAGTGGATTTGATCCTTTTAGTACACGAGTGGGAAGCCTGTTGATGAGATAAACTGCAGTCTGAAATGCTTCAACCCAATAAGTTAGAGGCATTTTTGCTTGGGCCAAAAGAGTCAAGCCCATTTCCACAATATGCCTATGTTTTCTTTCTGCTCTACCATTCTGTTCTGAAGTGTAGGGACAAGTAAATCTCATTATGATTCCAGCAGCTTGAGCATCAGAAATAAGAGGTTTATATTCAGTCCCATTATCACACTGGATTACCTTAATCTTCTTGTTAAATTGATTTTCAACTTGAGCACGAAATACTCTAAATGCATGAATGGCATCATTTTTGTGCTTTAATGGATACAACCATGTGTACCTACTATAGTCATCAATAAAATGTATGTAATATCTATGACCTCCAGTGGATTGAATTGGTGAGGGTCCCCATATGTCGGTGTGCACAAGTGCAAGTGGAGACACAGATTGAGAATCAGAGGAAGGAAATGGCAGAAACTTTGATTTACCCAATTGACATGCTTCACAGATAAAACTATCATCAAGAGTAATGTGCTCATTACAACTCTGGATAACTTGCTTTAAAACACGACTATTTGGATGTCCTAGTTTATAATGCCATTTAAGAAAAACATTCTGGTTACTTGACTCTGGAACAGTTGTTGCAACGCTAGCCTGGAGACACTGGGCATTAGTCATGGGATACATTCCCTGCTTGGCCCTTCCTTCCATCAGTATGGAGCCTGTCGCTTTGTCCTTCACAACACAACCGTGTTCAGAAAAATTAACATCTACACAGTTGTCTTCAACCAGTCTGTTCACACTAAGCAGATTTTTAGTAGCAGATGGGACTAACAGAACATTGTGCAGATGCAAATTGGAATGAGGCAGAAATTTAGTTCCAATTCCAGCAATGTAAGCATGTTCACCAGTACAAGTAGACAAATAGGACTTACCTGCTGGTGCAACCTGGTCAAGTTGTTCAGTGGTTGGGGTCATATGAAAATTTGCACCACTATCCATATACCAAGATGGATCCGTGACTGTGTGTGGTCCAGCATAGAGAGCAGCAGGATTATATGCACTTTGTGCACGTCCAAAACCAGGTATAGACCGTGAAGAATACTCTAGGCGTTGGTAACAGTTTTCAACAACATGACCCATCTTGTTGCAAAAATAACAATAAGGGCGACCAGAATACGCACCTCCATACCCACCATAATTACCTCTTCGTCCTCTGGCCCGTCGACCACGAGGTCCTCTGCCTCCTGCAGGTGCTCTGTTTCCTCCACGCCAGGACCCATAGTCAACTTCTGAGAATCTGCGAGAGCAATTGATCGGGCGTGTCTCAGTGAAACCTCCGTCAGCCATATGCACTGAAGGCTGAATAGTGAGAGATGAAAACTGATTGAGTTGTTCTAGTCTATTCTCAAACGCCAGTAAGGAGGCTTGAGCTTCGATCCAAGTTAAACTTGGCTGATCAACGAGTTTCACCACAACCGCATTATAGTCGGCATCAAGACCATTCAAGGTATACATCACCAATTCCTCCGTCGTAATAGCAGCCCCTGCTAATGCCAATTGATCTGAGAGATGTTTCATTTTCCCCAAATATTCTTCCATACGTAATGAGTTCTTTCTTGTGGAATGAAGTTCCGACTTGAATGTCATTATGCGTGCTTTCGTAGATGCACTCGTGAGGTCTTTGGCACCTACCCAGAGCTCCCTTGCCGACTTGCAATGGAGAAGCTGAGCTGCTACTTCTTGCGTCATAGCGTTGCGTAACCAGCCGACGAGCATACGGTCGGCAGCGTACCACTCTTCATACGCCGGATTTGAAACCACTCCTGCATCTCCAGGAATGTAACGCAGGGGAATAATACCACTTCCATCTACATGAGATTCCAGTCGATTACCTTCGATGAGGGGAAGCACCACGGATTCCCACACTAGAAAATTACTCCGATCAAGCTTTACCGTTGAAGTTTGGCTGGAAGACTGAAAGAGGGGATAATATTTGGTGGACAATGTCTGAGCTGATGGAGCAAACTGTGTTTCTTTGGAGTGACTTGACGTAGAGGACGCTGTGGAGGAGGCGGATGCAGCAGACATTTTCAGGGCTCTGATACCAAGAAAGGTTTGCAAATATATTGGAGGCAGAAAAGATAATCAATGCATTACTGTAGTTGCTATTTATATTACAAGAGGGCAATGTTAGCTCTACGAAACCCTAAAGGAATATACAAAGGAATATTCCAGAATACACGTGTCAGCTAAGGCACTCTAGCACACACTAATATACATCTATACACTAACACGTAATGAGGTTCTTTTTTAAAAAAAAAATCGGTTTTGTCCAACACTCCAGGATGCTTTATCGTTATAGACTCGGACATTCTGCTGAACTTTGAATAAAATAAAATAATATTTCAAATTGATGGCTCACTCATAAATGAATCTTCAATCATTTTAATCAGACCGAATTGAGCTCATTCTTCACTTTTTAATGCCAAACAAAGTTAGTAAACTTTATCCTTTCTACTTTGTGAAATCGGCGTAGCGCGCATCTAAAAGATCTTGCACAGAGATGAAGTGTAATTGGTCAAATAAATATGGTATTTAACTTATTTTCTTGAACATTTTAGCAACATTGTCTTCTTTCTCACCTTATTTAGAGATATCATCTGAATATTAAATTCTGTTTTTGATTGTGGCAGAAATTGTAATCTTTAGTTGATTTCATACCTTAATCCATGCTAACAAGCTCATAACTGATGTGACTTAATACTTCGTCAACAAAAAGTTTAATCAGAGAATGCATATGCTGTGATGAATATTGCTATATAAATGGCTTGTTTCTGCAATCATATTGTTTCTTATCTGATTAAAAGGAATGATGAACTCGTTAACATTTTTATTGCATATACTGGTGTATTTTTCCCATCATCCTTTTCTTCTTTGATTGATTATACTATTATGCTGTGATGCTGGCTAGTTCAAGCCATTATGAAATTTGCAGTTGGAATATCAAGTGCAGTATCGGTGTTATTTAAAGCTCTCAAACTGTTTTCCTCTTATCTTGTTTTGATGATAGTGTCTGACCTGATTAGGTCATTTATATCCACCCTTTTGATATATTGCTGCACTAGCGCCAATAAAATCCCATTTTGAACCAAACATAAAATTTCTCTCCTTTACAGATTTTGACCTAGAGAAGGAGAAATCTATATTGGATGAACAAGGGCTCCGGATTGCAGAAAACCAGGAGAACAGTCAGAAAAATAGGCGGAAACTTGCAGAGAGCACTAGAGGTATGCTTTAGCCACTGTGTCCAAATTATGGTGGAAAGATAGACATAAAGGAATAGGGGTTAACATGAGGTATGCTTTAGCCACTAAGATGATCTTGCCACATTCTTGATCCTACACTCAATCATTTGATACGGAAATTTGGGTCACTCCCCCCACAACCCCCGAGAGGGACACAGGGGTTAACATCACTTCATATATCTGCATTATTTCTTTTTCTTTTCTTTTCTTTTATTTGGTGCTTGTGTAAACTGAATGCAAGTGATGTTGCTTCCAGATTTTAAGAAAGCTTCACCTGAGGAGAAGTTAGGTCTGTTTAATACCTTGCTTAAGGGCTATCAAGAAGAGGTGGATAATCTTACTAAGAGAGCCAAATTTGGAGAAAATGCTTTTCTTAACATCTATCAAAAGCTTTATGAGGCTCCTGATCCTTATCCAGCTCTTGCATCAATTGCTGTGAGTTCTAGCATTTAACAATTGATCCATTTGAACAACTTTAAATTGTCAATTTCTATCTCTAATATCATATGTACATGATAGAAATTTTGCAATCTTGCGAAATGTAATGCATATGGTTGCATGGGAGAGACCAAAGAGTTCTACACTCGCTTACTTCATGTACAAGTGTACAATTTAACAATACTTTCGTATTCAAGGAAAATAGAAATACTGGCATTCTCTGTAGTGGTACAGTTGTATGAATAATGAAGGTTAAGAAAGTTGTTGGCATGCAGTTGTAAATCAGAATTTCTTATATGCATTCTGTTGATATCTAGAACCAAATGTCCAAATGAATCAACTCCACTCTGCTGCAAAATTTACTTGATGCCCATGCCAGACTTCATTTGCTTTTTATCAGTACCATACATCATGGTAACTATCACATTATCTTATAACCATCATGAAAATTAGTGCTTCATACAGTAGCATCTATCCTTGCAGTAACTTCTATGCTTTTATTACAATTATATCAGCTACTTCAGTGTAGCTCCATCCAAACTATCAATAATACATTTGTCCAATTTGTGATCATCTAAACACTGAAATATGTGAATTTATATTTTCCAAATGTCAACTTTGTTTGCTTTTACTTTTTGTATATCTTTTATCTAATGCCTGCATGTACATGGTTTTGCCAGGTATATAAGCCAAACTTAGTTCTCTAATAATATGCTGCTAAGAATTCACCATTTTGCCTGCTTGTGCAATTGTTAGTTTTCTTGCCTCGTATGTATGAAACTTGCATGCATCACCAGCATGCAATTTCTATCTGGGAAGTAATGTGCATATTTGCATGTGATTATTCATATTCTGGCTTAATTTCTTTGTACAGGAGCAAGATCTCAAGTTGTCTGAGCTGGAATCTGAAAATCGGAAAATGCAAGTTGAGCTTGAAGAATTCAGGACTGAGGCAACTCACTTGAAGAACCAACAGGCTACAATACGAAGACTTGAAGAAAGAAATCGGCAATTAGAACAACAGGTGTTAATGTTTTGGATATTACAAATACTATTTCCTTTGATTTTCATTTTTTGAACCTACCTGGCAGTTAACTTTTCCCCCTGTTCTGTATTGTATGCATCATGCATGCACTTGCCTATATTCCCATGGGATGTTGTAACATGCCTGCTTATATTCTTCTTTTCCTTCAGAATTGTTTCCCGTCCAAATTTGATATTGCGGTCTTTATAAATAAATCTTGGGCGTAGTTGCAAATGCAGTAAAGACTAGAGAGATTTGCATCTTGAACATTATATAATACTATTAAGAGAAAAGCCCTATTGTGATCCTTGTTCCTTGACATACACATTAATTTCTGTTTGGTCCTTTACAAATTATCTATTTCATTTTAGTCCCTCAATTAAATTTTCTCATAATAACATCAATGTGTTTTAATAAGTTCTACACCAGTTATATGATATTTTTATGCAAATGAGTAGGGAGATGAAGGAAAATGTGATATTTGTGAAAAAGAACTTTGCTATGTATGCCAGTGCCACAAAATGTCTTCTGCTAATTCTGAAAGTTGGCCTAGCTCAAATGCTGGGTGTCTGGGTCTCTTTAGCTTTAATTACAGTTCAAAACATATCTAACAACTTCGTTATCATGCTGGTGAAGTAATAACAAATTATCTTAAAATTATATTTACCATCTTTGTTCTGATCGTTGTCTTTATGATTTATTCTCTGATGATATGTAATGCGACTAGATCACATCCAGATGCTAACAATGCCAATTGATTGATCCTCTACTATACCCTCCTGTCATTAGTTAGCTTACAACTGAACTTATTTGTGTCAGATGGAAGAGAAAATAAAAGAAGTTGTTGAAATTAAGCAACGCAGTCTGGCAGAAGAGAACCTGAAAACGTTGGAAGCTATAAAAGAGAGGTATCTTAAGCTGTAACAAGCGGTTTGAGACTACTCTCATTTATTTGCAAATTGTTTATATGGCTTTCTAGCACTTCATTTTTTTATCATTTATCTCCTGCTGGGACCATCCTCTCCTATCTTGTCATTACATAAAAATATGATGCATGAGCCCCTTTGATATGCAGAGAACAATCATTACAAGACCAGTTGCGGCAAGCTCAAGAAAGTGTTTTCAATATGCAGAAATTACATGAGCTTGCACAAAACCAGTTGTTTGAACTCCGTGCTCAGTCAGGTAATCAGCTAGTTTTGATTTTAATTCTGGCTAAATACTTTATACTTTAATCTCTAACATCTGTTATTGTGATTCAGTATAATCTAATTCGCAATTTTCTGTTTTTCTGTTTATTCAAATGATAATTTATCAGGTTATATTTAAAAGAAATGATGTCTTGGGTTCTTGATTTTTCAGACGAAGATAGGGCTGCTAAGCAATCAGAGGTCAACCTTTTGATGGATGAAGTTGAGCGGGCACAAATGAGACTTCTTAGTTTGGAGAGAGAGAAGGTGCAATACACATACCTTCATTTGATTTTGAAATGCATGAATTCTTGTGATCACATCAAATGTTAACCTCCATGGCCAAACTCTTAAAAGTTTTGCTTCTTTCTTTCCTAATTTTTCAGTTTTTTGAAATATTCTAGTATTGTGTTTTTGTTCTATATTAAGTCTCCTATTGAGTTAAAGTACTTTCCTAGTTTCCTCCTCATCAGAGATTATTAAACTACCCAAACTTCTTTATGTTCTAAACATATGCACTTGCCACTTGAAGCTAAAATATGGCCAAAAGAGTTTCAACCGAGAGTGTATAATCAACTGATGATGAATGAACTATGCACTTTTATAGGTGTGCGTTGATTGTTGAAGTAAAATAATTTTTTTTATTGCATATTATTAATTACCAACTCCTATCACAACAGAAATTCTGTTTGTTTTACCGGTCTTTCTCTGTGTTTACGTAGGGAGTTCTCCGATCTCAGTTACAATCAGCAAATGAAGAGACTGAAACTAAGAAAAGGTATGCGGTGGCCCCCTCTGTCTTTCCCCCTTGTACTTTTTCTTCTTTTCCTCTTGGATAAATGAAATCTGCTAACCCAAAAGAACAAAGAACTGAAAGCATAGCTGTATACATTTATTCATTTCCCATTTTAAGATGAATAACATTTACATTTTAACTACTGGCTGGGCAAACGACTTTATTATTTCATCAAGCAGCACTATTGATGTAATATGTGCCTCAAGTTTTCTGTTTTTCTTGGAATTAAGTGAAGTTTCAGTTTTAGCTGTTGCTTCCAAATAATCTGAGTAAAGCCGCATTGCATGAACAGAGTCTCACATTTCTCCATGTGCACTTGAAAAATCAAGGGGTACTTATTTGATCCCCAAACTTTCTGGTCTTCCATTAATGGAAATATTGCCAGCCAAACAATGAACGGGTTATAGTTGCTAAAAGAAAGGAAATTGCAATTTTTGAATGGGCACATCATATTAAACCAATTCAGTGGGCTCACATTTGACTTTTGTTGTCTATTTAACTATATATGCATGCTCACTTTTGTATGCCTTGTTTCTACCTAGTCAGCCTTTCTGATAACTGCTTTTTTCCCTTGTTGCAGTGACAATTTGGATTCAAATAGATTGCTTGAGAATTCTTTAAATGCCAAAGAGAAGCTGATCTCTGAGTTGAACATGGAACTGCACAATATCGAAACAACCTTGTCAAATGAGAGGGAGGAACACAGGAATGATATCAAGAAATTGACTGCAATGCTCAATGAAAAGGTGTTGTTTCTGCAGTCATGAAGATCTCATGCATTAGCTCTAATTCCTTTGATGCCTAGTGTTTTTGTTCAAACATAATCATCATATTCCTCTTTGTTTCTTTCATTTTATTCCTGGGTAAGCATAAATCCCATAGTAAGACCATTGTAGGTTAAAGTTTCTTCCATGCCAGACAACCATGAGATTGAAGAGGAAAACAGTGGGTAGCACATTGGGGCTGAATTTTTTGGGTTCCCCTCTTCTCTCATATAGTGCTTGAGCCTTTGACTCCAGTACCAAAGTTCAATACACTGGAACCCCTATGCTAGTACTTGTAAATCAGCATAAAGTGATAAGAGCCTGCCTTAGTCCACGTTATGTGGTTGTTATATTAGTTCAAGGGGTTATTAGTTAATTAGAGGTAATATTAGTATAAATAAGGATTAACATAGATGTATGAAATTGTCTTAGTGCTTGTTTGGGAACACCGTTTCCCCAACGGTACACGCAAACCAAGACAAAACCATCTCGAAATCTGTAAAAACTATCTCGAAATCCATAAAAACCATCTTTAAATCCGTAAAACTATCTTGAAATCTATAAAATACCTCGAAATCTGTAAACTCGTTTCTCCCAACGGAATTCCCAAACATATACTTAGATATTGAACCTTTCTCTCATATTTCTCTCTCTACGCGCATCAATGGTATCAAAGCCAATCTTCTAACCGCCGTTGCCACTGCCTTCGGAGGTCACCGGAAGGATGATCCTTGCTGCTGTCACATAGTTAAGACAGCTAAAGCATCTTTACCGTTAAAGAATATGCACGACAATTCAAAAACATTCTACCATATTTGCACTTGCTAGAGTCCACCTCTAGCAGGGTATTCATCGATAGACTTGAGCCAAAACTTTAAGATTTATTCTGATTCTTTATTCCAACCAGTCTTCCCACAGCAATTTGTTTTGCCGACATTCATGAACGATATGGACCGAAGTTGATTCTACCACAAGACTCGGTTGCGAAAGATGATAATCAAGATTGGAGCTACCTACAAGCACAAGGCACAGATTCCAACAGAAATGGAATAGATGAAGATGACGGCGTGGATACACAATGTGAAAAACCAGACACAGAACAATGAACCCATCATAGAAGCAATGGTGGAATTGAATGATGATGGTGAAGATGAAGAAAAATGTGAAAGAATCTTGGATCTGGAAGTCACAAATAACAATTACAAAGAACCAAAGGGCCTACATGGGACCGAGAGCATAGAAGATGGATGTCGTTTTATCAAGAAAGATGAACAAATGATCAACGATAACGAACAAGAAAAAGCAAACGCAATCATCAACTTGAAGATTAATCTCTCCATGATTTAAGCCCTACAAGAGAAGGCACTTGCTCAAGAATGCAACCCTCTTCGCTTTCGATATTCACTAGCCATAAGAAGTACTCACGAAACCAGAAGATGTCTCCATTACTTTCTGGTCGGAAGATTTTGAGATGCCAACTTCATAGATGTCTTATATGCTCAGTGCTCGAGCCACTATTGAATCAATTAGAGAGAAGCCCAAATCACATGCACCATACTCGATGATCTCCATGGATCCGCTCTCTGCAACTCCAAGTGTGTCTCAATGGCGATGTCTCCCAAACTGTACACAAGAACATGCTTGGATTATTTTTCTTTCCCTGGTAAATCAACCAAAAGTTATAAATGCTTGAAAAGTTTAATCCCACATTATTTAGATGGTTGTGCCGAGTCCCAGCTCAGTGTATTGCTTGTCAGATATTGGGTATACTAGCAAATTCTAAGTCATATATCCATTTACTCGTAACCCACATTTTGTGCTTTCCCCAGTCAATATCATTTTCAATATATGTATATGAAAATTGTAGAAAGCCGCACTATTCGTAGCTATGAACAGTGTCTCACCTTAGGCTCTGTGCCAATGTACAGAATCCGCTCTAGTTATTTTGTGAGCTTATAACCTTATTTTGTATAATATTTTCTAGTTTTTCCCCAGTGCTCACGAATGTTCGGCATTATATGTCCAGCACAGACATATTTCTAGAACTACAATTATGTTCGCTAACTTATAGTTTCCTATTCCTTTTAATATAGGAGGTGACTCTCGAAGAGATGAAGAAAGAGCTTAATGCAAGACCAACAGCAAAAATGATTGATGATTTGCAGAAGAAAGTGAAAATTTTACAGGTAATTGTAGTTTTCTCTGTCTTTCCTAGTGTTAAGCCAGCTACATATATATATTAAAAAAAAAGTCCGTGACTTTTCATTTTGGCACCTAATAATGCATTTTCCATCGAACTCTTCGTGGTTCTACTACATACAGGCAGTAGGTTATAATTCAATTGAGGCTGAAGACTGGGAAGCGGCTACAAGTGGGGAGGAGATGAGTAAGATGGAGTCTCTTCTTCTTGACAAAAATCGGAAAATGGAACATGAGCTGACACAATTGAAGGTATGAATTCGAGTTGTTTGAAGTGGGGCAATTTAGCGATTCCATCCCCTCTCCACTTCTTCTCCCTTCCCCAACTTTTCATGATGAATAAGGGTTATCAGCTCTCTCAAAACTGAATTTCTAGTGTTGTTCCCAAAATAGACAAGAACCATTGGGATGCTTCATAATTCTTTCTATTGAACCTTGTCCAGGATCAGGGATCAAGTTACCATTTAATTTCTTTTCTATGATTGGCCTCAGATTTTTTGTGGGTGTCATTGTTCTGGCTGGTTTAGATTTCATCCTACCATTTTCAGGTCAAACTTTCTGAGAAAACATCTTTGTTGGAGGAAGCAGACATTAAGGTAGCAGAACTTACAGCAAAGGTCAATGAACAACAAAAATTGATTCAGAAGTTGGAAGATGATATATTAAAGGTTTGCATCAATTACCTATAGATTTTTTTTTTTTCACTATATCTGCTGCTTCTATTCTCCTTTATTTTCCTTTACAAATTAGGATTACCTCTGTGCTTGTCTTTTCTTTTATAAACCTAGCATGCTCTTTCTGATACAGGGCTATAGTTCTAAGGATCGTAAAGGACCTTTTCCTGATGACTGGGATCTTTCAGAGGCTGGTGGGGGTGAGGCAACTGAGGTAAAGTTCTCGTTCATAGAAATCAAACATCATGCATTCAATGATCGAGAATTGATTATCTTGAACCATTTGTAGTTTAATCCTATTTTGTTTGATAGGGATACTGAATCAATCCTCCATGCTGATTGTTTTGAAGGTTATTAACTAGTATGTAATTTAAGTAGATCATATCATCATACAGCCAGATTAGATCTCTGTTCTTTAGACTAGATATGAGTTGCAAAGAAAATTCTAAATTTGTAGTAACAAACATTCAGGAAAACATTGCTGGCGCTTAGTGAAAATGTCTTGGGAATTCCTGCCACATTTGAACAATTTTAAGTAGATATGTTAAAACAGTTAGGACTAGCTTCTGTAACAAGATTTTATTGTTTTGTATTCTTGTAAAAAGAAATTTTAACTGGGAACATCAGTATAGCAATTTGCCTATTTCATGGTAGTTCCTGTTGGAGAATGCCAGAATAAGAATTCTATTTTGTGGACAAATCTTGTTGGGGTATAAATAAAACTAGTCTTGGTCCTTTAGCTAATAATTTAAGCTTTTGAGTCGGTCATTTTCATGACGGAATGCTGTCTCTTTGACTAAATGATTAGGAAGTTGACCCTTATGGCTCCACTCGCATTAAATTTCAAATTAAATTAAATTTTGAATAAATCACATGAAATTCACTTGAGTTTTGCTGAAATTCCATAAACTTTCTAGTTTCAAAATATACACTTCTAATTTAAAATATTTTATTAAAATACCCTCGGTTAACCTAAATATACAAACAAATATGTATTTATTTGATTTGTGCATATAAAAATAGTAAATATTTTTTCAAATATATCCAAATAAAAATAAAAAGGAACACATTTTGTTTCCATTGAAGTTAACAAAATATGTATGTAGGTTTATGTGTGGTATTTTGGTGAAATAAATTAAATACCATTTAACATAATTCTTTTGTCACTATTTAATAGATACACCATACATAGTGATTAATTTGTAATGCATCGAAAGTTTTCTTCTATCTTGCCTATCTATTT
>JANTPZ010001235.1:0-28407 GCA_025593235.1 Vachellia pachyceras | reverse complement strand
AACAGTGAAGCTGGATGTGCCGACCCTTTTATGGTCAATGGGGATGGTTGTTGACACTTGAAGGCTTTGCGTTGCGTGTGCTTTATCCCTCTTTTACCATGAAAGCGACCACTCCTTTTGTTATTACCCTCCCCAACCTATTCCCTCACGAAACCATTATGCATGCTGACCACTCATCACCACACACCTATTTCCTGAAGTTGGAGCCCCCTGCCGCCTACTTTGCAGCTGAACTCTTCCGTGTGTTTTTTTAAAAAAAAAAAAAAAACCATGGGCTCCTCATGCGGAGTATGAAAGTGGATCTATTGTAAGTTGCGCCTGGGCCTTGGATCTTGTGAAAGCAAAAGATAGGAACCCATTATCCAAATAAATGCCAAAGCTGTCAGAAGTGGGATTTGAACCCACGCCCTCTCACGAGGACCAGAACTTGAGTCTGGCGCCTTAGACCACTCGGCCATCCTGACATTCTTTATATCTCTGTTGTAATCTCACTAGTTCTCCACGCAAGGCGCAACTACGGCGCTTGATTTAAAACCATGCCCTTCTGTTATGAATGGAAACTACCACCGGTGGGAAGAAATGGTTTTAGACCGGGAAGAACTATAAGTTACTGTGTGAGCTTCTTTGGATTTCATATCCATCAGGCACGATCATGGGGTGAGCATGCCGTCTGGAAGAGTGCATGCGAGGCATTTCGGAGCCACGAGTACTGCTGGAGCGGCGGGTGTGCCTCACCCGCCACTTGCAAGCCGTCCCTTTATTCGCATATATTCGAATCGGCATGTCCCAAGTCGTGTACAGCTATGCCTTCGACGATTCCTCGAGCACATTTACGTGCATTGGTGCGGATCACATTCTGCCCTGCCGCCGCAAGGTACCCGATTCTATTCCGTCTGATTAGTTGGATTTCGTCATTAAAATATTCTAGCTGCGTGAATCCGCAGAGTGATCCGATATATATATATATATGTTCGTGTAATTATTTAGGCGATTAGTTTTTATTAGAGCTTTATTGTGCTTTCTGCTATACCTTTTTCCCACTGGGTGTGCTTTACGTGCAGCACAAGTTAAAACCTGAATCATATTTTCTTGGCAGACACACAAAAGATAGCTTATGCCAGGCTGCCCATGCCTGCAAATTAATATACAGTGCAGTATCTCATAGCCAGGATCCCATTATGTGATTGATGCTTTTAATCCCAATAATTCCTTTTTTTTTGGGTTAATTTTTTAGTTTCTACATTTATTATAAACGTACAAGTTAATGCAGGCAGAGATCGGCAAGAGATTCAGCTCCAGAAAATGGGAGTGGGGAGATGCCAATGGGAATTGACAGTGCGTGGCTTCCAGACTTTTTTAGTTCACTCTCGCCAAAGTCAGTGTCCTGCTCATGCCCCTCAATCGCCACACTCATCGTGATACTCATCTCCCAAATTGCAATGATGGGGTGATTTAGATTGAGGCCCAATTTTCCATGCATTCTATTCTTCACTGCTTCAGTAGAACTTTTTCATCAGGAAATTGCAATCTCATGCACCCGATTGTAAAAATACTTTGGGCTTGTTTGGAGAGGTCGTTGGGAGAACGATCACAGATTCTGAGGTAAATATATGTGAGAGGAATTTTATCTCGGTAAGCGCATGAATGAATTTTGAGGAGTCAAATGGCCTCTCCAAACAAGCTCATACATGTATAAACAGGTTTTACTGTAGGGAAGATTAAACTATTGGCTTTGCCTGACTTATGGCTTGTTTGGGAAGGCCGTTTGCCTCCCCAAAATTTATTCATGCGCTTATCGAGACAAAATTCTTCTCACATATTTACCTTGGAATCTGTGATCATTCTCCCAACAGACTATCCAAACAAACCCTCGGGTAATACGGTTGGTCGGTACACGTAAGTGGTAATTTGAAGCATGGGACCTTTGGACTTGGGAAATGCAAACCTGCCCCTCAAGTTTCAACTGCAATACATGATCCAATGGCGAGGAGCTGCCTCCAGTCTTTACGGCAAATTGTGAAAACCATTTGCTCATTTGTACTTAAGAGTGTTTGAATTAATTTATTTTAAATAATTTTATGGAGTTAGAGGTTAATATAAGATTTTTATCTAAATTTATGTGAAAGTGATTTTTAAATGTTTTTTAGGTTTCTCAAACAAAATGGATGTTGGACTTTGCTTCAGGCTTAATTGCTTCAATGCCGATTAGTAGAGTTGAGGGAGGCAATGCCTTCATCATCAGGATCGGCCTGGCAGGGGATATAGACATGTGCAATGAAATGATAGTCAGCTGGTCGAATGTGAGAGATATGCCTCGGACAACATAATTTCTAAAATAGTATTAAAGGTATAACTATGAAAGTATATAAATATTTATATAGTTATTTATCAATTTATTGAAAAAATTATATGTATGTTCGGCAAAAAAAGAAAAAATTATATGTATGAATACTTTAATAGTGTAACTTGCAAATAAATTTTTCATTTTTCCTTCTTCAAATGCCCACGAGACTCTTTCCTCGTCTACCTTGCGTCACTATCAAAATTTGAAACAGTACGGACGGATGTAAAAATGACAAGAATGATTGATGGCCCACAAGAAAGAACACATGAATGACAATTACGAATACGATATCAGTATCGTATTCTTTGCATGCCAATAATCAATCGTGTATTGCACAAACTAATAATAGAAAAAATGGCGTTAAACCCTAAAAAAAATCACGCCAAATCCCAAGCAAAGAAAAATAATATACTACAAGTCACATAAGTTATCAATTATGCCACTTTCATCTGTTAACAGTACACTACTTTTAAGATATTATTTTATCTAAACCCTTTTAATAATACCATCCCCGGAGTAGGATTGGAACAATGTAGGCTGGCCCTCTTTTGCCCAGATGACCATTCCCAATCAGCCGGGAGGAGAGGGATCGATTATTATTATGAATTCCCTGATCATGAAAAATTAGAAAAAGAAAAGGATACAAGGCACATATGCATTAAAAAAATCAGTTCCTGGAATAATTGACTAAACGCCAAATCAAAATTCCAGACCAGTATGATCACAGTAAGGTACAGCTATAGACTACAGTATTCATTTTCGGACTTCATAGGCATCAAAGTTAAACGCGCGGAAGCCTCGGGCGCTTTCCCCCCCGAGAAGCTAAATCCTAAAGATAACGAAGAAAAGGGGAATACAAAATCCTTTCGAATCTACAGCTCGTCCTTGGCATCAGCATTATCATTGGTGGCCTCAGCTTCAACCTTGGCTGTGGATGCGTCTTCTTTGTCTTCGCTGTCAGCCTCAACTTCTTCAGCGTCATCTTCCTCTTCAACTCCAGCTTCCGGGCTAATGTTTAAGCTAGACTTGACTGAGCTGTAAATGCGGGAAGCAAAATCCTTGGGGTCATCTAGCAAGAAGCCGCTTTCAAATAGTGCAGTCTGGTACATCAGCTTTGCCGTTTGCTTCACACTCTCATCCTGCCAAGCCAAGCCGAATGTGTCAACAATGACTTTTTGCAAATCCAGAAAAAGACATGATTCCCAAGTTGTATAAAGCCAAGACGAGCCAGGCTTTTTATTACATTTGCACAACAAATAAATGAATAAATGATCGACAGCAAAACGGACAAATAGCCAAGTATCCTACTAGAAACATGTAGATATCTCTAGCAAAAGCAAACAGGAAGTATTCAACTCCAAAATGTACCTCGGGGTCATTTACTACTCTCTCCCGGAGTTCTTTGACAATAGGGTGTCTAGGATTTATCTCAAGAACCCTCTTTCCACGCATGTATGCCTGCTTGCTAGCATCTGACAAAGTCTGAGATTGCATGATCTTCTCCATGTTAGCACTCCAACCGTATTTTGATGTCACTACCACACAAGGTGTGTTATCCAATCGGTTGGAAATCTTCACATCATCAACCTTCTCACTGGAAAGGGCATTCTTCCACCACTTGGTAAGATCCTTGAAAGATTCCTTCAGCTCCTTATCCTTTGCATCCTTCCCAATCTTCAAACCCTCCTTGGACACGTTCTGGAACTTTTTGTCTTCGTAATCCATCAAGTATTGCATCAAGTATTCATCAACTGGGTCTGTGAAGAAAATAACCTACAGTAGTTTGGGGGAAATTAGAAGAGATGAAATAGGCATGTTCACCAACCCAAAAGAGATAAAAAGTAGACGGGATCAAGTATAAAAGAGACACAAAATTAACAGATTTTTAATTGCACCTCATAATTTTTCTTCTTAAGCCGCTCAAGGAATGGAGATTTTTCCAATTGTTCTTTGCTGGTTCCAGTTAGGTAGAAGATATCTTTCTGCCCAGGTTTCATTCTAGAGATGTACTGATCTAGAGAAGTCAATTTACCATCGGATTTGGTGCTGTAAAAGTTACAGTATCAATTACAATGTCTCATGAGAGAGAAGAAACAATATCAAGTATTGAAAAAGGCGTGCTGCAAAGGAATTTAATTACAGCGAGCAAAGTTACCTCTCAAATCTAAGAAGTTTTGCCAAACGATTCCTGTTGGCAGCATCCTCAACAATACCAAGTTTAATGGACTTCCCAAACTCATTCCAGAACTTAGCATATTGACCCCTTTTATCATCATTGTCTGGGGACTTCTCATCTGCATCAAAATTCAGAATAAATGGAACAGAAAATCAATTTACAGAAATTAATGAAACTACTCATCAATATTGTGCCACTTTAGATCATCGGAGAATGATATCTATCCAACTGCCAAATTTTGTTGACATTCAGGAAGCCTATTACTCTAAATGTGATGCACATAATCGTTGGAGAGTAATTGAATTTCCCAAAACAGAGGGATTAGAATTAGGGCTCAAAGAAGAAATATTTATTATTTATCACACCGTACCTTTCTTGTCTTCATTAGTTGACTCATCAGGATCCTCATCACAAATCCTACGAATCATATCAAGGGCTTTCCTGATTAGTTTCTTCTTGATTGTCTTTAGACTACTGTGTTGTTGAAGCATCTCTCGTGATACATTAAGTGGCAATGTGTCCGAATCGACAAGGCCCTAATCCCAAAACATACGAGAATTAGCAAAAAAAAGGTAAACATCTGAAATCTGATCAAGCAATATACCACTAAAAAGGGGCAAATAAAACAGAGTACCTTCAAAAAGCTCAGATATTTAGGCAACAGCTCATCAAATTCATCAGAAATAAATACTCGTCTAACATACAGCTTCAAGTTGGATTTGTTTGCATTGTAGTAACTCTCATATAGATCATGAGGAGCCTTAGGTGGCACAAACAGGACCGCCTTGAACTCAACATCACCTTCAGCAGTGAAGTGACTCCAAGCTAAAGGTTTTTCATCACTAAAATCCTGCAAAATACATAAATCCACAAGGGAGATTAACACAAGTCAACTGTAAGGGGGAAAAAATTGCCTATCTAAAATCTAAAGGCTCCCATAATTAATGGAGATGCACATATGCATGTTCGTACCTTAGCCAAAGAGTGGTAGAATTGATTATACTCCTCATCTGTAACTTCCTTAGGATTCCGCAGCCATATGGCTTTGACATCATTCAAGAGTTCCCACTCATAAGTAGTTTCCTTGACCTTCTTTGTCTTGGGCTTCTCTTCATCTTCACTTTTCTCAGCATCGTCAACTTCACTTTCTTCCTCAGATGAGTTGCTTTCAGCTGAAAATGGAGAAATATAGGATAAGAAAGAAGCACTGATTGTGCGACTATACACAACACGATTACGGATGTTCCCTAGAACAGTTTCTTGATGAGTGGAGTGTGACATAGACAAATTCCCAACCAAGTCCATCACTTATACTTACATGCTGATTCCTCCTCATCACTTGACTCAGCTTCATCAGCAGGAACCTCAGTCTCAATTTCCTTGCTTGCCCAAATATAGATAGGGAAGTTGATAAATTCGGAATATTTCTTCACCAATTCCTACAGGGTAAAAAGAATCAAAATAATTTCAGCCAGTCATTATAAGAAACCCCAAATATCAGTTGATGAAAAATGGATAAAACCAAGCTTAGGATAAAAACTTGATATTATTTACCACTGAAAAAAGAAAAAAATTGGGATAAGAAGATGCAAACATGTAACGGAAAAGGCTTAGTAATGACTGCCTTGACAAACTGCTGAAGGAACCATCTAGAAGTTTGGAAGATACAAACTGAGATGTACAGGTCAAAAGAACAACACATATATTTAGAAGCTAATGAATGAAACAAATTTAGCACCTCCATTTACGGATTTCAGCCATGGGCAGAACATTAAGGTATGTATTATCACCTAGCTGTAAATGCACAACACTACTCATTTATTGATATTCCTGTTTTCAGTTAAAATCTAGCAGGGTATTCGTGTTCGCGGAAAACTAAGAAAAATAATGACGTGTTACTTAAATACTCATTAAAGTACAGCTATCTATTCTGTGCATACTTTCAGCTTGTACTCCTCTAAGTACTCCCCAGCCTCATCTCTGAGATGTAGCCTAATCTCAGTTCCACGTCCTAAAGGTTCATTCCATGTATCTTCCGATATAGCAAACGCTCCATCAGCTTTTGATTCCCATACATATCTGAAAGACAAATAGTTATCTTATTACACTTCCGGAGAGACGTACAGGAATAAAAATATCCTTGAAAATGATGATCTAATAAAGAATATAAAGTCTGAAGACTTACTGCTTATCATCATTGTGTTTACTAATGACTTCTACATAGTCAGCAACGAGATACACAGAGTAGAAGCCAACCCCAAACTGGCCAATAAGGTTGAGATCTCCACTTGTCTGAACTTTTTCAACGAACGCTGCATGGATAAATGGTTCCAATTAACATCTTTCATAACCACCAACATCTTTCATAACCATAAATTAATATATATACCTGAAGTTCCAGATTTCGCTATTGTCCCCAAATTCTTTATTAAATCCTCCTTTGTCATGCCTATACCTCTGTCCCTAACGGAAAGGATTTTCTTTTCCTTGTCTAACTTTATCTGCATTCCATCAACCATAACGCATTTGGGTAAAAAATAACGCACAGAATATACTGACTAAAACATTTAATATACGACGATCAGGAAAATCCATCATAGAAAGTTTGCCATCATTGTATGATTAAATTCAATAATTGCAATTTCTATGATTAGATGTCCCATTTCTAACAGAGTCATTGAGCATGACTAACCTGAATTTCGAGCTTGGCGTTATCACCTTCGCCCAAAATCTCTTTATCGGTGAGGGAAAGGAACCTGATCTTGTCCAACGCCTAGCACAGGGAAGGTAATTTTTATTGACATGGTGGAATAAAATAATTGACTCAAGGTTTTAACTTTTTACAAAGGAAACCAGCTTACATCAGAAGCATTGGAGATCAACTCCCTGAGGAAAATGTCCTTGTTGCTGTATAGGGAGTTGATAATAATATCCATGAGCCGGGACACTTCGGCCTGGAACTCAAACTTCTCCGAGGTGCTTCGGAGCGATCTCTTGGAGATCGACTCTGCCTCCCTTCAATCAGATTCCAACAAGTTTCAGAAATAAATAAACAAAGCATGAGTAGTTTATTAGTTACAACAAGTTCAGTCTGTTCAGAAACCTCTTGACCACATCTGAGTCGGTGGAAAGACCATTTGGAACAGCACCAATCTTCTCCTCAACCTTCGGAGGATCTGCAAGCTCTTCCGAATTACCATCGGCATTAACCTGATATTTCCGACCTATCCAACCAGAGATGAATAATTAAACTACCGCTTCAAGTGTTAAGAAGCTAAGGTACAGGTCTGTGATAAGAAAATGAAGTAGCTGAAGAAAGCAATGCAATTCGGTTTTTTTATTTTTATTTTGGCAAAAAAATCAAAATTAAAAGGGGGAAAACACTAGGTATTGAAGCAATGCAAGCCCGCCACACCTTGATCTGCAAACAGAAAGAGGAGACAGAGTAGAAGGAGAGCAGAAGGAACAGTCCACTTCCCCATCGCAGAGAATCGAAGCTTCAAGTAGCTCACTCCAATGAACTGAAGAGTGACCCGTTTCGATCCTCAGTTATGTAACAAAGGGCATATATATACTTAGCAGTGCTTGTGACCGGGATCATCATGAAAACTTCCGTCTGACGGAGTATGGGGTTCCGATTGGTTGAATTTTGCCAGCCTGGATGATCGAACGGGTACGATTGCCTTGTGGAAACGTGGCTTGATTTTATTGGTTTGTTCTGTTTCATTTTACGTGGCAGGGCCCGTATACCAGTGATGTGGACCGTCCCAACGGACACGCCATACTTGACAGGTAAACGGATTGGCCCACCGAGTATTTTCCTTGCTCCTACTTAAAACCAAAGTCTCCGCTTAAAACAGAACGTGGCACGTTTTGATTGGTTCTCACTCTCTTTTTTTACGTGAAAACGCAAAACCAAGTCTCCGGGCGCACATAGCACGACACGACTGTGATGGAGAGCTGGGAAGACTTCTTAATGTGGTTATGTTTGTGTAGTGTTTTATTTTTAATGAACTGCAAAGAGAAAGTGTTTTTAAATGCTAAACAAATAGAAATCGTTTTTAATTTTTTTAGTTTATTTTGCATCTCTTAACTTTTATTTAGGAAAAATTAAAAAAACTCTTTATTCTCACTCTAATGGCTTTCTCTCTGTCACTTTCTGATTTTCGTATATTTATTTTTAAATACAGTCTTTTAAAACAATTATCCACATTAAATTTTTTATTTTTCTTTTTAAAACTTGTTTTAAAAAACATTTTCAAAAATATTTTTAGAAAATGCAAACAATCGTACCTTTGGATTGTATGCTCGACTTCAAATTTCATGTATAAATTTTCATTTCATGCGACTGTTCACTTAAACCCTTTTTCCCGGACTAGCTATTTTCATTCGCTCGTCATTGGGACATTGAGAGCCGGAGTTGAGAAGGAGAAAAAGATTAAAGGTTACTTTTATCTTGTAAGATGCCGTCAGCGAGGTATAAAAGTACTTTTACACAAGTTAAGGTAAATATGTGAAGAAGATTATCTAATTTTACAAAAAAAAACTGTTAAATGTGCGTTTAACTTTTGAAATGATGTTCCAAACAAGCCATGAAGATCTGGGTATGACATATCTGTCTAGATTTTCATTTGAACTACAATCATTATCAAATGAAATTATTTACGTTATATATATATTCTATTGAAAATAATACAATCTTTATATGATTTTCTGCGTGAAACTGCTGGGGGACATGAAGAGGGTTTGATGAGTGTATCAGCGCTACATTGGACGAATTGAAATATCCATGCAACGAGCAATATATTAAAACTTTTCTCTAACACAGCCAACATCAATGAAATGAATTGATCGCAATATAAATTATCAAGCATTGTATTGTAGATTTTTTAGTCTACATTATCTCCAACCTTTAACATACTCTATTTAATGTTGAAAACCGGGGGTAATGATACAGTACGATACACATGCTGTATATATATCAATGTTTGGCGTGCCAGTGGAATGTAAGGATGAAATCTGAAGAATACATCATTTATTACCCAATTTATTCATTTGGAGGTTAAAGGATAAGAAAATAAGAATGCTGTTCACTCCATTGTATTTGATGGGTGTTAGAACATGATAGGGCCGAAAAATGTGTAACAATCTGTAATAATAAATAACCGAGGTCCCATGAAAATGGAAATCATGGTAGATAGTGAAATCTAAATGAGTCCCGTCTCAAAAAACTCTTTTTTCTGAACAGTGCATGTAAGTTAAAATAAAATTATCTTGAAATCTATAAAAATCATCTCGAAATCCATAAAAACCATCTTAAAATCCGTAAAATCACCTATAAAATCATAACTCATTTCTTCCAACAAATTTTTTAAACTCATGCTACATTGGGTCGTGAGATGGTGGCTCCTCACAGCAAAAAATGAGTACAAGGCCAATGTGCACGCATGAATTACCCATTTAAAAAATTGATGAGAGAATGATTTTACGTAATTTAAATTAAATATATAAGATGAGTTCTATAGTGGAACGCACGGGAATCGTGTACCTAAAAGAGGCACATTAAATTAACGTCACCCCTTTTTAAATTCCTCATGGAGGCAGAATAAAAGCCTTTAAAGCCAATAGTAACACCAGCGAGGGGGGCCACGTACTCAAAGACGCCAGATCTGAAAGCAACGAGAGACACGTGTACTCCATCGGGGCCTCCCATCCGAGGAGGATGAAGATAAGCTTGACGGGCGAGACCCACTTTCGTAAATTCCGGGAATTGGGACTCCACGTAATCATAATTAAAGCCACAACATTCCCAACACAGCGCATTAAAGCGACCGATATATTCATTCTCAGATCTGTCGCGAGTTCTGCTGCTCTGTACTCCTCCCTTTCCCCTCCTCCATGGCTGTATCCGACACGGTCGTCGGGAATCTGACGACGATCTACGTGGCGGTGATCGCCGGCATCAAAGCCTATGGGCTCGTCTTCGGGCAGAGCTTCAGCGGTGGGTTCGTTGTGATCGTTTCGAGTACCGTGGTGGGCCTAGTGCTATTCGCGACGCTGACGTGGGATGTATCCCGAAAGGTCACGTACGCCTTCACGCGCTGTCACGACGCTCATCATCATTCTCACAGTCATACCCACGAGATTTGCAAGGGCGGCATCTGTTGGCACGGCGTGGCGGTGCGATCCACCGCGTCTCAGGTCCGCTTCAGACTCCCCCGCCAGATTCCTTACGCGACTCTGTAAAACAAGCTCATAATTTTGCTCGAGCGGTAATATGGTTTTTGTTTTTCCCTCATGTAAAAAGCATATATGTATATACATGTATAAAATTTTGTCCTGGGAAGTGTGGATGTTATTGTAGAGGTAATCATCCGGTGAAAAGGGGCTCGAGATGTATGGTGATTTTGATTTGGGAGTTTAGAGCTTGAATTATAGTGTGATTGTAATATATTGTATTGATAATGGAAACGGGAATGCTAAATTACGGGCGCATGTGCATTAGAAGCAGAGGATTAGGAAACGGAAAGGTGTATCATCAGATTTGATGATGGCTGATCTTCAGCGTTGCAGAAGGTCGGCTGTGCATTGCGAGTTGAACTGGTCGACAGTGAAGTGTGGCTAGTCCTAGTCATATGGTTTGGGATCATTAACAATAAGAAGTTATTTAGGTTGTTTAGCAACTCCAAAATGCATTTTAAATCCAAAAATTGATTAACTTGTAAATTTAGTATTTAGTAATTCTTTCTTTCAAATCACATTCCGAGAAAAAATTCATTTTTGGTAGAATTTTGTATTCAATATTTATCTAAATATAAATACATTTTAAAAAAATTATCATATCAAAATGTATTTTTTCTAAACATTCACGTTGTTCATTTTTTGGTAATTTCAAGTCCAGAGGCCAAGGCCACAGCTTGCTCACACACCCACCCAGTGATTGGATTTCAGCTGGAGAGCCCTAACTTTCATAACTTCACCAACCTTGCATTTGAATTTTCATGGGGTGGGGGCGTACAGGTGTTGGTTACCTTCCCGGTGGAGCACACTGTCAAATCTCAATGCATCGGTTCTTCTCTCTGTATTGAGAGAGAAATTGACATTTAGACTTTAGATCCATGAACTGAGTTATTTATTTCAAGACTACAGAGATGTCCCGGAAAGAGAATTATATGGAGGACAATCAATTATTTATTAAAACAGCTTGAGCGATGTAGAAGAAAACTGTTAGGAGCACCATATTGTATTCCATATAAATTTAACTTTTGTCGTTTGCCTGACTGTTCGAAATAAAAGTTGTTACTCAGTACTGTCCTAGTTTCTCTCAACTAATTTTCCCTTCCATGCGTTTTTATTGCGGTTTTAAACTATTTAAACTAAATATTAATTTTAAACGTGGTTTTTTTAAAAATATTAAATTTAAACAATCAAATTCAATTTACAAATCCCAAACCTATAGAAAAGGTTCAATTGTAAACCAGTTTTATACATTATACATACCCTTCTTGCACTAGTGATTAGCATGAATAAGGGTATTTGGGTGTGACTGTTTTTAAGATGTATGTTACATTAACAAGTTGATTGCACAATCATTTTAATAATACAATTCATGGATTTTTTTTGTTTAAAGCTTTATGTGATTATTAACTTAGACTCAAGTGTTAATAAGCTTATTGGGGTTTATAGCCACACTGACATAGATTATCTCTCTTAACCATAGGATTATGAGTTCGAAATATTTGCGAGGGTATAATATGTGTGTGTGAGTCATGGAAAAAAGTATCATCTTTTATTACTCATGTAAGATTTATTTTTTAGTGCAAGTTATACGTTATACTTAAGATCCAAGGTAGTGTTATTAAGCTTAATTGAAAATAATTATTTTTATGTAAATTTTTTTCATTCAAGAAGTTTGAATTCCAGAACCTATAAGACAATTGTGTTTCTGGTTAAAGAAAAAACACAAACTAAACTTTTCATTCATGTTATAGGCAATTTACTATTACTAGGGAATTCCGTATCCAAACTCCAAGATTTCTCAAGAAGCGCTACTTCTCAAGGAGCTCCAATCTTTTAATACAAGATCCAGTCTTCCATTATAGTTTTCTGTTAATTTTGTAATGGTAATTACTACATTTGAAAAATATCGCTGCTGCTGCTGCACAACCAAACATAACGAGTTTAGTAGGACCTCCTCTTATTAAGAATACGATGGAAGAAGGCAGATATAATAACACACACGTACAGACAGTAATTCAGCTGATTAATGAAGTTATGCCCAAACTCATTTTTTCAAGCCCTTTCCAAAAAAAATTGAAATTTAAAAATGTGGACAAACAGGCAGTAAAACTTGAAGAGCAAACAGCAATTGCAGATTTTGCGGAGACATTAATGAAAACTGGAAATCTCTAATTATTTAAATGACATGAAACAACCATAGTCCTTATTTAAAATTAAAAAAACAATGGATCTTGCAAAACTGCTCTTATTGTCACTGGAATCTTCTTTTTACCAAGTTTCTGTTTAAAGGGAAACCAGAGAGCGTGCATTTTTTTTAGTATAAACCATCCGGTATCCTGGGGTATCCTGGGTTCATTGCCCGCCCCAGACTAATTCAGACCCCCGCGAGGAAACCTTACGGTGGTAGCGAGATACCGATGGGACAACCTCTTTGAGTTTGCGTTAATTATCGCGGCTGTTACTCCCCAGGGTTCGAACCCTCGCCTTGAGGAATGCTGGTAGTAGCCCTTGTCAACTCTACCAAGCGCCCATTGGTAGAGAGAGTGCATTAGTGGGGCGAAAGTGCTCAGACTAGCCTATTGCAGCATCTGTTAAAGGATTTCTGTAATGCTTCTAGTCTCATGGTTAACAACTCCAAGACCAAGATTTTCTTCTCTAGGAAAGTGGATCCCCAAGTGGCGGTTCAGACTTGCAGTACTCTTGACTTTCAGCCTACGCAGGATTTAGGAAGGTATCTTGGTGTCCCAATCCTCCACAATCGGGTAACTAGGGATACATACCGTTACATTGAAGACAAGATGCAGGCAAAGCTGAAAGGCTGGAAAACCAATTCTCTTTCGCTTGCTGGAAGGATCACGTTGGCTCAGTCTACTCTTGCAGGCCTGACATATTATCCCATGCAAACTGCGAAGCTTCCTACTGCCACTTGTAAGAAAATTCAGAGCATCATCAAGCAATTTATCTGGGGATCCACTGAGTCCCGTAAACGTGTCCCTTTGGTGAAATGGACTGATATGTGTCACCCTAAGTCTCACGGAGGTTGTGGGATGAAAGACCTTATAGGCCAGAACTCCGCTTTCTTAATGAAGCTCATCCATTCCATCCTCACTCAACCTGAACTGTTGTGGGTGCAAGTCCTCCGTTCGAAATATCTTTGCCATGGAACTAGACCTATTCAGACCAACAAAAGCGTTGCGTCTCATCTTTGGAGAAGTCTTCTGGCTGTTTGGGAGGACTACACTCTCAACTGCAAATGGCACATTGGCAACGGGCAAACTGCTAAATTCTGGACTGATAATTGGCTTGGGGACCTTGGGCCCCTTTCTAGCCTGTCTACTTGTCCCCTTAACGAGCAAGAGCTTCAAAAATCTGTATGGGATTTCATTGCTCAGGATGGACAATGGAGGTGGGGTGAGCTTGTGAATAAACTGCCGTAGGACAGTCTTATGCATCTTAGGGAGGCCTCCCTTCCTCTTCCTCATACTGGGAATGATGAAATTGTTTGGCAACATGGCAATCAGTTCACTGTGAAATCCGCTTATGAGGTGGTTATGCAGGATTGTTGGGAGAATGAAAGCTCATTATGGAGTCTGGCATGGGATTGGAAAGAGCCTCAGAGAGTCAGAATATTCTTATGGCTGGCTCTTAAAAATAGGCTTCTTACCAATAAGGAAAGATTACGAAGGCATATGGCAGAGGATGATTCCTGTTCTATTTGTGGAAGTGGGCCGGAGGATATGGATCACATCTTGAGGCACTGCCCGCTTGCCAAAGAGTGCTGGTCTCTTGTCGTTCCTGCCCAGGAGCCAACAAGGTTTAACTCTCTCAGTTTCACAGGTTGGATGCAAGCAAACTTAAAGACTCTCAGCAATAATCCTCGTTGGTGCTCTACGTTTGGTATTCTTTGCTGGCGTCTCTGGTTAGCCCGAAATTCACAGATTTTTAACAATGATGAGATCTCTGCTCCTAGATTGGTCAATGGAGTTCTTGCGCTTGCTAATCACTCCTTTCATATGTTTTATGTGTAACTGTTTCCTGTCTGGCTGGGCTGTAGCCTGTCAGTGTCATTAGCCTCTCAGTGGGTTGTTTTTCCTTTTTTGTTTCTTGCTTTCCCTTGTATTTATTCGGTGGTAATAAAATTCCCTTCCATCCAAAAAAAAAGATGGCTTTCGTACAAAATGGCGTGCATTGTTAACTATATGGGTTAGGAAGTCTGCATCATTATGCAGGCCCACTGAAAAACTATGAACACTTCAGTTCACTGGGCGAGCAAGATGCAGGTTAAAAGTTAATTGAAAGGGAGGGTCTCACGATCAAAAAGTTAATTGAACACTTCAGTATTTGTCTTCAATCAAAGGATAAATTTGCTTGGACGAAAAAAAAAAGTTAAAAGTTCAGACCTGATATGAAAAGTAAAATCATTCTTATCATAAATTAAAGTTAGTAAGTAAGATATCAATAAAAAAAAATTAAAAAATAAATTTTATTTTATTTATATATAAACGTTTAGCATTCATTTTTAGGCTGTTAATCATTTATTATATCTAAACACTAATATATCTTTTGTCAAAACATTCTTCTATACTCTATACAACCAAAATGTAATGGAATTCATCATGCCGAGGTGTGTAATTACAAATGAGGCAAGTGGGGTATTGGATTTAGGAGCAATGTAGGATTTTTCATGGGCATGGTACTTTTATAAACTGTAGTTATATGTCCCCATTCCCTACCTCTTTTACATACTTTCTCCCTAAACTCTTTTCTACTCATTCTTTCTTCCATCCATCCTTTATATAATTAAGCATGTTTTGAAAAAAGTTAACATTTTCTACATATTTTTAATTACTCTTAACCAACTTTTTGATCGGTGCAATGTAGAATAAAATTGGCCTAGGAAAAGGGTTGCAGGAGTAGTCGAAATTCATTTAACTCCCATGCAGGGATCAAAAAGTCATAGTGAGAACAAGATTGCAATCCTGCAATATATTCATAAGTAGGGAGTGGAAGGTGATTAAAATTTTACCCACAGTCTTATTCATTGAACTAAAGGAACCCTCCCTAAAAATTAAAAACAATACAACCCCGCTGAGGGAGAATCTTGTAATGTAAAATGTTCACGTGATTGATTAATAATGTGGACGAAGGTCCTCATTTTACTTTTGCCACCAGAAAAATCCTATTTTTACCTTCTTTTTTTTTTAAAAAAAAAACTTCGAACCTAAACCTCAAACCAATAATAACCAATTCTGTACACGTATGTCTTCCCTTGAGCCTGTGGCAGACTAGACAACAAAAATCAGTAAATATATTAAGTATGAAGCTCAGACCACACATTAGCCAAAAACAAAAGTCAAGACTTCAGGCAAGGTCCAGATCAACTAGAAATGAAAATTGCTCTTGAGCATTCGGATAAGAGAGATGCTACCATCTGTTCGTTTTAAATCATCTGCGACTATCTTCCGCGTCCCTTTTCTCCCCTGCAAATAAATTGAAATGTCAATCGATACTCAAATCATAATTCACAACCCATTTATTCTCTTTATTTAGAGAGAAACTGTAGTTACTCTCCAGAAACCTCAACTCTCAATGAATGGTCCTCTAGTCAGAAACCAGAAACCCCTACAGGGCTTCAGCTTCAGCGTGGGTAAACTGAAGACCACCATTAATTGTATTACCTTCGATGCCGTTGTCTCGTCTACAAGATCGAGGTTACTCAAATCCCTTAATAACAAGGACGTGGAAGGCATAAGTCTCCTACATTATTATTATAAACTATAAGCTGTTAAAAAAATGATAAGATTACAATCTGAGAACAATACGAACATACTCGATTATTCTTCTACCATAGATTAAATTACGGACCTCTTTGGCTTCTGGGGGTTGCATGAGTTATTGACCCTTCTCTCGGAATGCTGACTATCCACCTGGTCACATTCTTCTGTAGATGAGACAGCTTTAGGTGATGAAGATTCCAGCGTTTCATCAGAGGGAAGGGGAGAGTAGTTGAACACCTGAAAAGCTGATTAAGCATGAGGAAGGGAAGAGGGTGGACGAAATAGATTTTGTGTAAAAGCTTGTAACAGAGGGTACATATTTGAGATATTTTATTTCTCGGGTCAATAGTTTTTCAAGATAAAACAGTGAAAGAGATACAGTATAAGTTATCAATTCTGTGGTGTAAATTTTCACGATATTCTACTCAGTGGAGGCAAATTTAAAACCACGATACAATTCCCAGTTGTAACAACATGGCCTTATCAATATGTATACACTTATTCAACGTTGATGGCTTAAGAATGAACTCACGGCTGGTATCTTGCTCTCTACCTCCAAAGCATTATGCTTCCCCGGGTTTGATGAATTGGCCCAACCTTTCCTAATAATCATAGAGAGAAGGAAGTAAGAAATGACGCTTCAGAATAAACTAATCAATTAGTCCATATTCGAGTGTCATGTTGTGTTGAAGTTGAAGTTCTTCCCATATGTCACGTACGTGTTCGAACAGACATTGAGGGATTTCTTTAGATAAAAACAACTAATCAGCCAGCTGTACTGGATGGGTAAGAAAGATTGCTTGCCATAACACTAACCTATTTGATGTTTCAGTGTCCAACGACGTGCATGAAGTGCCAGGTGCAGACTCATCATACGAATGATCAAGTCTAGGTTCAGATGATGCTTCTGCATCAAACTTCTCCTGAAAAGAATAGATAGAAATATCGCGCAGTTCTTAGTCTGAACCTCACAAATATAAATGTCACGCTCCAACTTGATGATATCCTCTCTAGAGTGTTAATGTATTGAAAGCTTTCAGCATAATTAGATTTCCATTCTAACCTCTAAATCTCTAACATACACACACAAGTTCGGGTTCCGATGAAAGTAGGCTAACATCTTACCTGACAATTCAGAAGGATTAATTTATCGTCAGCTTGGTCAAAAGCATTGGTGTCATCAGGTGGATAACCAGCATGGTCATATGCTTTGATAGATGAGACATCTATGGGAGACGAAAGGCCCACCTTTTCATCATTGGGCAATGATAAAGAATCGTTGGACTCCTGCAAAGTTGACTACAGAAACAGCTTTTACAAGAGCTTTTCAAAGAAATGATATTGATATATTAAGGATATATTTAAAGTTGCATTCCTCGCGGACAATCATTCATATGAAACCCTTGAAAATATCAGAGGATAAAATTAATTCCACAACTAGAATGATTCCTTCATAAATTTATTTCGGCCTAATACATATCCATCATTGCAGGCTTTTTAAGTCTATCACCTCATTTTGTTAAAAGCAATTCTAATAAGCGACATGAATACACCTGTATACCCTGATAGCTTATAAAATCAACTCACAATAAGCATATTGCTTTCTCCCTCAACCTCCGAAGAATTATGATCCCTTGGTCTTGAACAGACCCCACCTTTCCTAATTATTCCAGCAAGCGCGAAGTCAGGAGTGATGCTCTAGAATAAATCAGCCAGCTGGATGCTTCAAGGACAAGAAAGACAAGCAGCAAAAAAGATTACTTGTCACACAAGACTAACCTGTCCGATTTTTCAGCATCCAAAAGCGGGCAGGAAGTACCAAGTGTAGGCTGATTATCTGAATGATGAAGTCTAGGCATAGATGATGCTTGAGCATCGAATATCTCCTAGAAGAAACATATAGGAATAATATATGCAATATTCTCATAATCTGAAGCTCAAAATTAAGCTGAGCTGCGTAGCTGCCCGACTTCCATAAAGATTAAGTCTATACATAAACTGTAAAACTTTTTGGGAGTAGCGGAATCCACAATTACAGGATCTAAATACCTGATTATAAATATTGCATCCTTTGCTACCATTGCGACAAGTACAGAAGGCCTTGAACTCATTCATCTCTGCTTCCAGCTCCTGATATTTTTTCTTCTCATGCCCAACACTTTCTCTGAGATTTTGTATTTCCATTTCTGCATCCTGATTGTAAATATTGGTATAAATTAAACCTTGATACTTAGCTTGAGCGTAAAACTTGCCGTGAAAGCACGTTTATGAATATGAGAGAATAAATTAAACTCAGGCTTAATGGCTGGTTTCAATAAGCGTTTTTTTAAAATAGTTATTACCTTTAGCTTGACATTATATTGCTTCAAAACATTCCATAAAGCTTTAGCAAAATTCTGCATAATGATATGGCTTCTATCACTCTGAGCCTTGCCATCACACTCTGACTTTGGAGCACAACTGCTAGCTTCTAATTTGCAAACTCTTGGAACATCTGTAACCAAGTAAAAATTAGGGCATGAAAGTTCAAGTGCGAGAAGATATCAATAGTCAAGTACCAGAATTGACAAATTCAACTCAATTTGAAATGTCTCAAACAACCTCCTTTAGAAATGTGCAACTGTTTGCCGTTGAGTTCTTTATTCTGGAAATAAACAAAAATTGTTCAAAATTCAAAGCGTAATAGATGTATCTAAAATTTACTCAAGTTCTTGAAGTTATCAGCAAAAATGTTACGCAAATCAAACATAAAAAATTGTTCTTTCTCAAACTAATAGATAACAAAGAAAAAATGAACATGTTGAACGTACCAAATTCCATGTAATCGGATATAATTGCATACATGAATTCTTGGAATGAAGTGAGTTCCACGTATCATATGTTCAAATCATCTATCCACTTTCTTTTAAATCAAGAGTTCATATAAAGTAGTAGCTTATTTACGCAGAGAATTTCTGTTTTGACTTCTGAATTCTCTGAAACTTGGTGCTTTAAGTGGGATGCAGAAGTTCTCCACGTACTGCGGAGCTGAACTAAGCAGTCAAATTTAATGACAACTACATACGTGCTATTCAGATTATTATACTAGGAAATATCTGTTATAAAGTTGTACGAAAATTTATTAAATATCTAATGATTATCTAATAAAGCTCGTTCAGTCTAATTTTAAGAAGAAAAACATGTTAGGTAGAGGGGCAAGGACGGGAGAGGAACCTCTCCTTTTCCTTCCCCTTCTATTCCCTCATCATCCCCATTTACAACCATTAAATCAATGACTCAGATTTGGTTTTATACAAAATATATATTTTTTATTTTCTCTGTTGTAGTATTAAATTATTCATATTAAGATTTAGGAGTTTAAATTTAATTAAATATTTTTATAATAATTTAACATTTTATAATAATATATAAAACATTAAATCTGAGTCATTTAATGTTAATCTAATGGTTATACATAAAAAATAGGAGGGAAGAGGAGAGGCTGCTTCCCCCCGCAAGGACAAGCTAGGAAAGTCAAAAGAAGACGCACACTGTCTTCGCTGATAATGAGTCTCATTCGCTTTGCTTTCCCTAAAGTAGATGATGGTTTTGCTTGCTCCACTATAGATGATGCTTGGTACTGCCTTTTGTTTGGAACAATATTCGATGTTTCAATTTCATCATACCTGACAGAAGCATTTACATTCTTATATAAGTTGGGCTAGATATGAAATGCAATTGAAATTAAGAGATGAAATAGTGTCACTTGATTTTCATGAAAGGGGAAGCTTGTCTTAGCAGGTAAGATGTATCAAGATAATCTTCTTCTCCTGACTTGGCTGTTAAAAGCTGGGAGGAAAAGTTCGCCAAGATTAGTGGACTTTGGAGAGATATTGAATCCCAATTTCATGTGAAAGACTCGCAAGTTTCAAAACAAGATTAAATCATCAGCATGAAAACCAAGTTTAAAGCAGAATCTGCATACCAGGTTCATGCGCTTCTTGCCCTCCAAATAATCTCGAAGGAACCTAGTTAACTGTGATAGAAACAAAAATATTTGTGTCTCTTCAGTCTTCATTATTTCAGTTATTTTCTTAAAAAAATATTACTAAACAGAGAGAACAACTGAGATCATCGATGTATCTTTGGTGGATACGACATGCAGCATCAAGGAAGAGACAATAGCAACAAGAACAATTGAAACGCATCAAAGGCCAGCAATATGTCAAATTATTATCTAAAATAACTTACCAATGAGTTTTGGAAGTGCTTCTGCAATGGCTTCTTGGGATTTTTTTGGTGCTCCAGTAAGGACTGGAAGTAAGAAACAATTAACATAACCATACACAAAAGTAAAGGAACGGTGAAAAGGAAAAGACATGAGTGCATGACACATACTCTTAAGCACAAGCCAAATACCATTAAAGTGTTGTTGATGAAATTGCTTTCAAGCAATCTTGTCCCCTACAATATATGAAAATTTGAGGTCAAGGTGCTGAATTTTGATAGCGGCAAAAAAGAATTTAATTCAAAATATGAGTAGAGGCTCTTGTTTCTTACACTACCTATAACTTTATGACAGATTTGCTTATGCACACAAACATGTTTGCTACGATTAACAGGACACAACATTTACGTCCCTATTTTTAGAAAAGACAGCAAAGGTGACATATGGTTTGACTTTCGAGACTAGCCATGCAGCTTCTAACCTAGAGTTGCCAAACAGCAGAATACTCAAAATCAAGCCCTATTATCCACAACAACACGACTATATAAAGACCTGATTCCCTGTTTTCTTTTCTCTTTCTGCCCCAGCAAGGTCAATGATAGTCAAAACAGCTCTGTTTGATGGCGCGCTGACTGCCCCTTCGCACTTTTGGCAAACATTAATTATGCATTGAGAGCGGCTACAAGAGGACAACATCAATTCTCAATAAGAATAAAACATTGCATGAATAAACTTATAAACAGATACCAACGTTTAGAATCCAACTGGAAAAAGTAATAATCTGTTCTATAAGATCACTGAACTAAGAACTCTTCATCCTGGCTTATTATAGATAAATTATGAATGTATACAATTGGTAGTTAGGAATAAACTAACTACAGAAGATCAGCCACAAACACGACATTAGAATACATTGAAGAGAATCACTAGTTATATCATTATAAGAAAATACTCCCTACAACTAACTTTTCCCCGTATTAAAGCACTTTAAGCTTTCCATTGAGAAGAACTACCCACTCAACAGTAAAGGGACTTCTTAGATCTCTGATTGCATTTTACCTTGATTGACTGTTAGTGTTTGTCATTGCAGTGGCACGTTTTAACACTGCTTGTGGTATTAAGGATTCTGCCTGTCTAGCACTAGAGATAAGAACCTGTTCAGAGAAATCCAATAATAGGTGATCATTATGAATAATCTTATACACATCTAGTG
Organism: Vachellia pachyceras; assembly: GCA_025593235.1. Lineage (NCBI taxonomy): Eukaryota > Viridiplantae > Streptophyta > Magnoliopsida > Fabales > Fabaceae > Vachellia > Vachellia pachyceras. The sequence goes on along the minus strand of JANTPZ010001235.1, from coordinate 6,450 downwards.
AAAACACATTAATAAGGTGTAAATAAAACCTCTTGCAGGCCTTTTACAGTTGATTGTTGCATGCTTAAGTCACAACCATCTCGCAATAAATCAAACAGCTTCTCTGCTTTACCTCGTTCAGAATAAATCTCGAATATTGATATGTAAAAGGACCTGAACTTGCACCAGAAGACTAGTTTGGCATTTTATTCAATTAACTAGAGAATTGTTCGATTGACCAAAAAAACAGAAGAGAAGTTTGAGACCAGGTGCCAGTGCTCTCCTGAACTCGTTAATGCATAATCACGTTTTTATTCATAATGAGAGCAGCGAAACTAATATTGACTTCCCAGAATGGTGACTTCTCTATGCCTGGCTACTTTAAATTGAATGCGAAACCACTTGTATATATCAACGAGGATCCATGTCAAATAAGGATTCTGACATGTTAAACCAATTACATAAAGAAAATCCCTCATTCGAATTTTAAGTTGGATTATCCTAACGTTTTCAAATATGACGCTTCGTGACCAAACAACGATATTGAATGGCAACGTAATTTTAGCATACATCCGAGGGAAGATGCAAATGCAAAAAGGATCATAGAATACCCTAATGCCTGATTGGCCCTAGTCTCAGTCTCCTTGAAAATGTGTTGAAGGGCAAGAGGTACCATTCCAGGATCCCTTGGACACCCAAAAACAGTATGAGATTTGCCTGAGCCACTCGGCCCTAGTGTAGCCAACATTCCACTTTTACCGCTAAGGAAGTCATCCACCATAGGTTTCACCATTCTCTCGTACACTTGAAGCTAAAATATAAAAAGCAAATTCGTGAATATCCCATTGCTAGCTGAGAAAGGTTGTAGACAACTGAGCGGAGGAAGAAAATGTAACAATGGAAAGAGTACCTGAGATGAATCGGTAGAAAAAACATGAGAGAAACCTCCGTAAGTCTCAGATTTAATTTTCTTAGACTCTTGGGAATATATAGGCGTTGATAGAGTCACTGAATGAGAGTCATTAACCATTATACAAACTCTGGAGCTCTTATTGACATTTTTCTCCCGTCCGGATACATTCTTTTTGGTTGAGTTCTGAGGCCACGCATTCTTAGCTCTTAACCGCTTATTCTTATCAGCAACAGAACCTACTTTTCCAGGACCCTTAGAATTTACGAGAGGTCGAATTCTAAGGAAAACTTTGATGTTTTCGCTACCTGATTTTCCATGGGGCATAGATGAGAGTTGCGATGGAGCATTTTCCAGATTTTGTGGGGACAAGATTTCTTCATGAGGGAACGGCGGAATTTCTCGCAACTTCGAAATTGATGAATCATAGCATTGTGGATCGTTGATAGGAGTGGCGCGAGCTCTCCGATAAGGGTTCCTACGAATAGTGACGGTGTTAGGGCATGGCAGTGGACTGCCGAGGTCCACCGCCTCTGCCTCCGTGTCTCTTCCCTTTCTCTCCATCTGTTTTTACCTTTTTACTCTGTTGACAAGAGACAGAGCACCCCTGCGCTTGCATACGCTATGCAGTATGAGCGCAAGAAAAAAATAAGGTGCGGAATTTAAAATACCCTAGCGCGGGAAAGATCCACCGCCGCCTCCCTCATTTTTAAATGGTACTACATGTATATAATTATATAATGTGCCTGTTTGGGAAGCCATTTTCCCAAACAGTACACGCAAGTCGAGATAAAACCATCTCGAAATCTGTAAAAACCATCTTGAAATCCATAAAAACCATCTTAAAATCCGTAAAACCATCTCAAAATTCCCAAAATACCTCGAAATCTGCAAAATCCATTTTTACAACGGAGTTCCCAAACAAGTACAATATAAGATTAACGTGATTTTTAAGAATTAATAAACTAAATATATTACTTAAAAATATTATTTATATATATTATTAATTATATATCAATTTATAGATTTAGTATAAAAATAATAATTATGAATATTTTAAAGTAATTTATTTAATTTAAAAAAATTAATTAATTTTCGTATATCGTAAAAGACAAAATGAAACCGGACAGGAGTGGGGGATTACAGGCTGCTAACATATTCTTAAAAAAACCGATGAGAGAGGATTTAATTTATATATTTTATATTGATGTATCATTGTCAAGTGGGTGTTATTCACACTTGTGACATTCTATTTGATGTAATTTTAATTGAATCCTGGATTTGTTTAGGGGAACGGTTATAAAAGTCAAATGTACGTTAAACAGTGTTTTTTTGTAAAATGAGATAATCTCCTTCATATATTTATCTCGTCTTATGTAAAAATACTTCTTTATCAAATTTCTAAACGGGTACATTATTAAGATAAATAAGTTTCTCAACAAAAATCCAAACCTTAATTCATCTATATGCCATGAAAATGCATTTTCTTTCCCTCCTTTTAACAATTAATGTCCCGTTTGGTAAATAAGTGATTTTGATGGAAATAGAGATGGAGATAAAAGTGGTAATGGATATGGAAATTGACTTTAAAATTACATTTGGTATACTATGAAAATGAATACGGAATCCATGCCTTTTTTATAAATATTGATTTTTTTGGAATGTAGCAAAAAATACTATTTTACACAATGGATGATATTTTGGTCTAAAAAATTTGGGCTCCATGGAACCCAAATGAATTTCATGTGCTTGGGTATGGAATTGAATTCCACATAGAATTGTAATTCCATCATACCAAACATGACTACATCATGAAATTGAATTCCAATTCCATCCTTCCATTTCCACCGTATCAAATAGGCCATAAGTGTGTGATTGGAAAATCTGTTGAGATAAAGGAGTTACAGCTTCCGAGATAGTTTTATAGATTTCGATATAGCTTTTATGGATTTCAATATGTTTTTTACAGATTTCAAGATTATTTTTTATCTTGATTTATGTGCACCGTTGGAAAAAATAAGGTTACAAGTAAGCACTAAGGAGCCCGATAAAAAGTTGATCGATCCATATGGTTGCGGTGACTTGAGATCAGGTTGTTGAGGGAAAAAAAGGTTGGGTTTAACAAAATCTACCAATTCCGTATGTTTACATTTAATGATCTACAGTAACGTGAACAGAGTTTTTTTCTCTCTAACAGATGATACTTATCTCCTGTTACAAAGCTCTCTATACATGTTCAAGGAGGACTCACACGCACGTACGTACACGATACTCTTTTGTGTGTGATATATATGTGTGTGTGTGTGGTTTGTCAAAAGTCCATTGCATCCTCAAGGTGCGTTATGAAGTGACCCACAGGCCACGGCACTCTCAGGTCTCAACAGTCAACACAGACATCGACCTTCCTCCTCCATCAACTAACCTGTTACAATCCCTTGCGCAGGCTATTTGCAGGGATCCAGTACTAATTTTTACTTCGAATGGCTTGCAGCTAAAATCTGGAGCTGCCTTTATATCACGAATTCATGCTGCAGGGTGGGGTGGAGGCTGACAGTGATGCCATTGGACAAGGAAGCCACCAGACCAACTCATGACATGTTTGATATGGTAGAATTGAAATTCATTTCTTATGTTTGGTATAGTGAAATTGGGGTGGAATTAGAAATGGATTTGGAAATGGAATTTAAAATGGATAGAAATGAATTCAATGATGTAACCCATGGAATTGGTTGTTTGCCCCTCATTTTTTCTATATTTATATTCATTTCCATCTCCATTTCCATCCTCATTTTCATCTTCATTTCCATTTTCATCTCCATCTCCACCAAAATCAATTTCAATGTAGCAGAGGAGCCATTAAAATGACGATTAGGGGGATCCGCCGTCTCGCGTTTGACAGTCTCTACTACTCTCTAGTCGTTGGTCGGCGCATAAGTTCGGTGGTCTGCCCTAATGTAATATAAAAGACGACTGCTACTCGACCAGCGCGTTCATCTTAACCATATATTAGTTTGAAACATTTTACTTAGAATATTCTGAACTTGCAAATAGATTGACTTTTCTTAAATAATCAGCTGCCGCAATTACTTGATCATCCATGCTGCATTAATCTTATTCATTTATAATACAAGTACATGCCAGGCTTTACTTCATGGGTTAATTCTAGTCAAATTAGATTTTACATGTGGAATTTGAAGGGAGAAACGATATTACCCCATTTCCTTGACATAATAAGAATTAGTTATTTTTATTTATGAGATAAATGAAGTAAATTAACTAATTTACCTATCAATTTTTTAAATTAATTTACCTAACTTATAAACTGACGTATAATCAAACGATACATAAAATAGTTTACAATTTGTATTATAATTAAGTAATTTATTTAATTAGTCAATTGTCTCTCACTAAGAAATAATGATAGTATTAATTACTTCACTTTGAAACCAACAATGTTTTTAGGTGGTTGATGATAGAATTCTGGGAGTTTTAACTTTTGAGATAAATTTTCTTCAAAATTAATCATCATAGTGCCTATCAATTCTCAGGAGTCAATAACTCTGTTATCATTTTCATTGATCTCTTCATTTCAACTCGGCTCCATTTAGTGATCGGGGTTGGGCTATTAAATATCATGCAAAAACATTCATATGCACTATAAAGTTGAGAATGCCAGTCAACCAACAGATTAAGAGTCAACCAACCTCATCCAACAGATTAGGTTGGTTGGGTTGGAAGAGCCAGCCCCAAAATGGCCGAGGTAACCCAATTTGAGCCTACTAGCTTGAAAAAAAATTGTAAGTAGGACATTTGAGAATATAATTTAATTTTTTTTTCAAAAATAACATTATTTAATACATCCCTTTATAATTTAATAATAGTTTTGTTGTGGTCTTAAATATAATATTATCAAAAGTTAACATGAATAAATAAAATAATTTATACTAATTTTAAATTTATTAGACATCATTTTACCTGAAAAAATAATTCAATATTATTTTTTTAAAAAAAATTAAGATGAAAAAAAGGTAAAAGAAATATTTTGTTTACCAATAAAATAACATAAATATATCTGTATATTAATGTAAAATATATTATAAAAAGCTTCCGGCCCGAGCCCGCCGTAGATAGGTGGAGTCAAACCCATTTGCCCACTTCTATGCGCCAAATACAATATACAGAGATTTATTGGTCAGAAGATGCGCACTAGAATGTTGGCGTGAACACTCAATTTGTTACGTATCACGTAAAAGATTAATTGATTATTTTTAATCTTTCAGATTATTTTATGGTTAATTTTATTATTTTTCGCTCTTAATAAAACATTTTTGGGAAGTGGAGCGGAGGAACGACTCCATCCTTATTGGCAGATGCGATGAAATTTTTGTTGTTGAAATCTGATTCCCGGCGCATGAGGTCAGGGGTGCGGGGCCCACTATGCAACAGCTGGGAGGAATTCATCAACGGTCACAATCTTCCCAACGGCTATTTCTAAATAGACAATCGTACGACCACTAACGCTCCGGCGGTTGCCGCCTTTCTGGATCCTGGTTTTGGACCTAGATCGCTGTGGTTGTCGGTAATTTTGGAGTAATCGTGACACTATGTAGTTTAATTAATTCAATTTTTATTAAATTTTTTATTATTCCTGACCGCCCCCTTCTCCAACGTGCTTATTTAGAAAATGAGTGTATTACGTTGTAATAATGCATTTTTATCCGAAATGCATTTTAATATAATGTATTTATATCTGAATAAATATTGAATTTATAGTTAGTAATTTTTTTTATTTAAAATATATTTTTAAAAAATAAGTTTTCAAACACTAGAATTTGAAAGTTAAGAGACATGTATTGTGGATTTTGGACGTCCCACACACACAGAGCGACCAGTATTATAGCCGTTGAGCCTGCACTCTATAAAAAGGTTAGGTTCATAGAAAGTTGCACGTTATATAAAATAAAGACAAAGGCCAGGAAATGCAGGGTGTCTGAAATCCCTTGGGGTGGAAAGCTACAAATTATACACTGTTTTTGCTTGATTATAGGATTTAGATCTCAATCAAGTTGCCTCACTATCATTTTTACGTGATCCAAGTTTAGATTTTTGCTCGCTCTCAGGAAAGAAACGGGTTCTCTTCTGCATGATCATCCATTTAGTCTCTTTCAGTTTGGGCTAGCGATTTTATCCGAAACCAGATATATGCAGATTTACAGCCTCCCGATGATCAGCTTGTTTTGAAGAAGACTATCGACAATCCAAATCTCAATAATTCATTTATACTGTTTGATATATTATGTTCTAACTTAACCCACGCTAACTTCTATTCAATGGCCTCTGTCATGGCAGCTTCCAGAACTGAGCAATCAATCGCCCCTCATCAGCAAATCAAAATCAAAACCTCGAAGAAATATGGAGGAGGAGTTTTCATTTCCAACGCATCCTCGGAGAATTCGGACGTCTGTGGGGCTATCTTACATCCTCACTCGCGTTCTCTGTCATTATCTGTCTGCAGTCATCGTTATCGACAAAATCAACAGCCACCCCTGCTTCCTCTCCCA
>JANTPZ010001234.1:0-26527 GCA_025593235.1 Vachellia pachyceras | reverse complement strand
TGATGATTAAGCTAATCATATTTGCTATTTTAGTTTGTTCTTGCTTATGCTTTTACCATTTCTAAGTTATTACTTTAGTTTGATCAATTCTTTTGGCTGGTAAGGATATAAATTGGAGCTTAGCATAGAATGAGTGATCACAAGAGGAAATCTTTTGAACTTCAATGTTTTCTTTTAGAACATTGAAGGAACATTTTGAATAGCCTTGTTTTACTTGTTTTGAATTTTTTCAAGGATTCAAATTAATTTACATATAAATCCTATTTTTAATTATTTAAATAAATTATATGAGAGAGGGAAGCACCTTAATAATTTTTTTAATTAATATAATAGGAGGGATTAATTTTTATGAGTGAAAATAATTTAAATAAATCGTATAAGCAAATAAATATAAATTAACATATAAGAGTAAAATGATAAATTGATTACTAGTTTCTCTCCCTTCCCCTCCTAAACTAAACAAAAGATCATTAAAAATCATTTCCCTTCCTTTCCCTCTAACTAAACCAAACATGGTAATTTTATACCCTTCCATCCATTACCATTCCTTCCTATCCATTCCCTCCCTTTCCCCTCCATCAAACCAAACATAGCCTTAACGTAAAGTCTCTGTTTCCCCCCTTAGACCTGAGAGAGATTCTTCTAGTCTGCACTATGCAAATCTGAGAGAGGAACCTTAGTCCTGCAAAGTACATAGTTACATCTGCTTTTCTTGGTAACTGTTACTCTTGCAGTTTTCTAGGTAACTGTTACTCTTGCAGACGCATGTAGTTGTCCTTCTTGGATTCTTCGACCTATCTCTCTGTATATAGTTGTTGACTCGTTCATCTCTTACAAACTGTATCATCATAACTAGTGCAAACTATTCAAGTTTTAAGCCTCAGGGTGTTTCTGAAATTGACAGAAGAGAAGAGGTGAAGAGTACACTTACTCAAATTTAGCACATGCATAAGAAAAAGTATATTTGTTACCATGCTTCTTTCTCAATCTTCTTTTTCTATGTTTGGACAGTTTCAAATCAGCTTTAACTAAAGTGGGCTCTTCCCATTTGAATAAATTGTTACTATCATGATGGTTATTAATGATATCACATTCTTAATATACATATATAGCGGTACAATTTGTAATCATTTGTTTTTTACGACCAAGATCCATAATTAGCAAGCCTTCATTTTCTTCTTACCATCAACTAATACATCATAAATCGATACCTAATTTAAAAACAAATGAGCATAATTAAACCGAACCAGAATTCTTTCCAGCACTAAACTACTGAGTTTGGATACCATTGAATGCCAAATCTGTCTTTTCTTCTCCCCCTACTTCATTGTGTTGTTTAAAACTCTTCTTTTTCATTAAGAAAATATCTTAACAAAGTTAGACCAAAGAGCGTCCAAATCTGACTTAATCAGATAGTGATATCAAAAATGAGCTAAATAAAAAGAAATGTGGGGAACAAAAAATACATTAGCATAAGTGAAGATCATCCTTAATTGTAGAGTCAACTTGCAGGGATAAGAACTGAGGCTAGTTTTATCAAAAGAAGGTTGTTTATTGGGCCCAGACAATTAAATACCATGTTCCAACTTTTTGGGAAACAATATGAATATTGCAGGGACTGCTTCAACCCCATGCACGACATAGAGATATGGAAATTGATGTTTCTGTTTCCGTCTGACTTTGATTCTCCCTCCCTTTCTCTTTCCTTTCTCATTGGAAAAACAAAACACGCACACGCACACACACAATACTTGCTACGTACGAATTATTTAACAAAAGCCCAACTTTAGGTTCTTTCTGCATATTTCTAACTATTTCAACTGTTTTGGTTCACTGGTCTTCTGGTTTTGTGGTTTTGAAGACGGTTAAAACTTATTATCATTACTATTGACTTTATACATAAGGTATTCACAAGTATTGTCTCTGATATATGACAGTAATATAACATCATGTTCATGATTGCCACATCAATTTTTGCTAAAACCCTGGTTTAGTACTTAAGACCACTAAATTAACTGCAAAGATAGAAGCTTTTGACACCCTTTAGTGATGATTAGCAATTAGTTAGTTATAAGCAAGAAACTTACTTTATAGCTAGAAGGCTGCTTTACTTATCATTTTAAGTACAAATTATTGAACTTAGATAAGATTAAGCAGAAGAAGAGCATGTGTAGAACTAGATAAGAAGAAATCTATCATCAATTGCTTTAATTAATCCAATTTTCTGTCGGTAAACTCGGTTCACATTTTTCCTTTCAAACAAAAGGGTATTTGAAACTTTAACAGTGAGTGAGGCCTCATGTGTACAATACTCATAAGTTGTTTTTCCTATTTGGTTAATGTCATTAAGAGGGATGAAGCAAGAGATGGAGCCCTTAACAATGATGTAACACAGCATTTAGATCTCTCTCATTTTGGTAAATTTGGTAGGGACTTTCCAACTGTTCATGAAATTAAATGCTTCAATTATAATACATGAACCAACCCCTCTCTCTTACTTAAAGGCTTGTCCTGTATTTCACAGGACACAGACACGAACCCTAAAGGAAATTCGACAACATGCAAGGAACAAAATCATGACCTGCCATGTTTCGATAAGGAAATGAGACGGGAAAAAAAAGTGGCTCCAACTATAAGAAGGAGGGGGGCTTTGGAGGATTAGTGCAAATCTGATTCATTCACCTTCTCACTTGTATGAAACTGTCAAATAAAGAAGATGTTGCAGTAAAATATTTTGCCTTCCACTGTCTCCAATCCAAAGTACTCTAATTATCACTTATACTATGTTAAAATCTAAATTGCAGTCATAAAGATGAGAATCGTTGTCCACAAGAGCCTAACCAAAAGAGGCTTAGAAGACAAAGTCAGGGACAAGACAAAGCTAGGTGTAATCTCAGCAAGGTTTTCATAACAATCTTGAGAAAGCGTAAAGCCCCCATAAAGAAATCCATAGAAAACTTTGTTAACTTAGGGGGGCTTCATCACTTGTTAAATAATAAATAGTATTCAAAAGCCACATTAGACCAAGATATTTTTAAGTTTTGTTGGGATATATAGATTTTTCCCCCTCTTGTTTCCCCAAAAACTTACATCTCTCTCTTTTTTAAAACAAAGTCAATTACATAGATTCTTCTTGGCTACTGCAAAGATTATATAGATTTTTTCTCTATTATCAAATCTATAAATTCGAGAATATCCAGGTTTAAATATGCTTTTATGGAAGTTTTGACTGAAAATAAATCAGTGCAGTGTATTGAACACAAAACACTAAAGAACTTTGCAACGTGGGGATGACTAATAATTCAGGTTAGATACATGCATAATGCAGATACACAGATAATTATGATGAGGTTACTTGTTTGAGAGAAAAAGATAGTGGGTGAAACAACGCATTATGAGGAAGAACGCAGATGGTTTTGGAGGGGTCAAGATGTGTATGTGTGGCTGTAGTGGCCAGTTGTTGTACTAATGTACGTTTGAATGATGATTTAATACTATGCATGTGTGTGTGTGAAACTTGACTATTTGTTGCATCATAATCGGATTAGCCCTCCAACCAATTAATGTCTGATTAGCACATTTACATATCCCCCAAATCTCGAAATGTATTCCGCACAGTAGCACTGAAAGACAAATCAAAGCCTGTAACTCTCTCTTTGCCTTCAATAATTTGAAGTGATCATTGTCTATTTCAGCCACCATTTGTCCTCTCACACGCAAAGGGCACACACGAAAAATTCTTTAGCTTTATGTGTAGTTCGCTATTAGCATTATTGGTATTTTTTTGTTAGAATCTTTCCAATTATTTTCAGCACAGCAGCCTGGGAAATCATGTTTATCATATTAAAAGCAATGGACAAGGCTTCGGTTTCCACTTTCAGCCGTTAGTTATCTGTGTCATGTTATCGGGTACTAAAGTCTCGAGGTATAAAGTTGGCTTCTTTGAGCTTTGAACTAGGACATTCCTTTGTAAGTGTTCTTTAAATTCGGAAATATGCATTGACCTCACAATTCAACTCAACTAAACTTTATTTTACCCACAAAAAAAGAGTCACCTACTTTGTTTAAAAGATAACCAACTTAAATTTACATGGTCTCAATTGAATGATGTCTTCTTAAGTTTTAATATTTCTGTTCATTTTGAAATATGTATGACGTAGAATGAAAGTAACTTTTTTTTACTGCAGCATAAAAAACTTGATGCTTGATATAAATGAGGTTGAAAGAAGATATTAAATTAAATTATTTAGATTTGTTTCTAGTGATTCAAGATACGAGAAGGCCAGGACAGAGGAAAAGGAAACAAGGGAAGAAGTTGGTTTGGTCAGATTTCTGGTTTTACCAAGTAGTTATTTAGGGCATGGTCAGGTGATGAACCTGTTCAAAATAAACTAATTATTGATTTCATCGCTTACTTAATAACAGAAGATTATCGTGGCTTTGAATTTTCCAAGCTGCTTCACGTGTTTATAGATTAAGCAAGCAGCCTGCAAAATTATTCTAGGAACTTATTTGACTATTTTCGTTCAATGAATTGAACTACGTGTTTTAATTTGGTTAGTCATAAACAAAGTCAAAACCTCTATAGTCAAATGGTTAAAATTCAGAATTTCGTCATATACCCTCATCAGTGTCTTTTTCTCTAATCAAGATGTAAAATCACATTGTTTAAAGAATTGGCTTGGGAAATAGTTCATGAAATGTGACTTCACAAAAATTGAGGTAAAAGCTACTTTATTTCCACTTCTAGGGTTGTTATAGCAAATTTTGCAATAACATTTCTTATTAGGGTGTAATCGTCTTTTCCATTTTTTATTTTTTTGGTATTTGTACAGAAAATGTCAGATTCCGACTAATTTTAAGAAGCGTTAATAATAATGGTATTATGGAGAAAGCCCTCTTCATAAACTTCTTCCAAACAGCCAAGCATTATTAGTAAAATCAATTGTGCATATGATCCACCATCTGAATGAGATTCATTCGTTAATTATGTATTATTGCCTTCAATTTTACTTGTTCCATTTTAAACAAGAGCTGATACGCGAATCACCGGATAAACCCCATAAATTAATTATTTGATTAGTTAAAATCTCAAAGGAAATTATTTCTCGATCGTTAACCATAAAAGGATCAACAAAAATTGATTAAGTTTTTGCTATCCAACCGATCGCTAAAACTTTATAGGAACTCGTCTTTAGATTTTTAGCTATAAAAAACTTTACAAGAATTGATCACTCTCTTCCGATCCAACTGTATTCTATCCAGAATACAAACAACAAGTTAAATCTTGTTGAGGAAAAACTTCTCATTCATCCTTAAATAATTGAATACAACTTGCTCCTCAAATAAGAAAATCTATTAACCCTAATATGATTCAAAATATTAAAAAGATATAATAATATGATGTCATCTACTTAAATTAAATCAAAGATATTGATATTAAATGATACCTTTAAGATCCCTAATTGACACTTGTATATCTACAATAATACTCTAAAATATAAACTACTAATATATTCTAAAGATCCTTTAGATGATTCAAAATATCAAAAGATAGATAAAATCTTCATAATAATCAACTAAATATAAAATGACACTTTTTTAATAATAAAATTACATATAAAATAAACATAAAATGACTTAATTATCTTCTTCTACGTATGTCTCTTGATAGTTGAATGTTAAACATAATATCAGATGGAATTGACATAATTTCCTTCTACATCCCTATTAAGAACAAAGTTTGAGCTCATTGATAAAATACTTTTCAGAGATTAAAAAAATGGAAGGAAGGGGAATTTTTTATTTTAAAAATAAGGGAATAGAAAAATCCTTCAAAAGTTTTTAGGCATATGTGACAAATTCATAAAGTATACAAAAAAAAAAAAAGCAAGTCATTGTACAAAAGTTAGAACAAGCTGCTAGGTACAAGACTCGTCAAAAGGGAAAAAAAAAATTAATTAAAGCATGTAGTCATGAAAAGCAAGTGCCTTTGTCATACACCCAATTAAAAGTTTGAAATTTTTTTTATCGTACTACATATGAATAAGAAGAATAGATTTCATAATGCCTTTCAAGTTAAGTGAAACATATTATTTGCTCTAAAAAAAAGTGAAACATATTTCATAAAAAAAAATGAAACATATTCACAGCTAGACAAAAGGTTTATTGGGTTTGTTTGGTAAAAAGTTAAGTAAGGTCAAAAGCACGTTCAACAGTATTTTTCTATAAAACGAGATAATTCCCTTCATATATTTACCTCGACTTGAGTAAAAGTACTTCTCTACCACATTCCCCAACGAGCCCATTGAGATAGCGAATGAATGGCATTTGACATCACTCAAATTTTTACTCTTTTTTTTTCCTCAAGAGAATTCACCTCCCACTTAGTTAAAGCTTGCGTGATTTCCTTTTATTTTTGTTTTTAAAAAACAATATTAAAGAAACCGAAGTAAAGGACTCAAGATTGTTCCCAACATTAAACTAAACATTTGTCATTAGAGCGTATAAGCAGAGACCTATAATTTTGCGCATTTCGTTATTCCGTGTCCAATTTATAGGCTTGTTTAGAAAGTCCGTTGGGAGAACGATAACATATTTCAAGATAAATATGTGAGAGGAATTTTATTTTGGTAAGCATAAGAATGGTTTTTAGGGAGGCAAACGACGTCCCCAAACAAGCCCTATAAGTATGGTGAAGTTTAATTTAATCAGGTAAGATAAATCTTTTAGCACATGTATCCTCTTATTGATAATTTTGTTTAAGGTATTGGACATTAAATATAGAAACTTTTTTAATAATAGTTCAAATCTTAATTAATCGTATTATCAATTATTAACATAATTTAGTATATAATATCCAACCTGGTTGGTGGTGAAGTAAATTTTTAGAAGAAAAAAGGTTAGAATTGGACTGGGTTGACCAACAAGACAGTACGGTGTGATTTGGCCCAACTCTTTTAATTTTCTGTCTGAAGCAATTATACGGAAATTTTGTAAGATAAATCATAGTTTTGTAAAAAAAAGGGAAATTACCCAGAGGTCCCAAACAACATAATTAACTAAAAAATGGTTTCAAAGATTCACAAAATTACCATAAGGTCACAGGAATAGCTACTGAGGTTGTCATTAACCTTATTAGCCCTTATCAACAACCTCAGCAGCTACTCCTGGAACCTTATGGTAATTTTGTGAATCTTTAGGATCACTTTGTGGTTAATTCTATTGCCTGGGACCTCTCGGTAATTTTTCAAAAAAAATTATATTTTAAAGATTTTTAAGAATGAGTGTACAATTTTAACTAAAAGAAAAAAAATCAGTCAGTTTAAGCTGCAGTCCACAGGCCAACTAGAAACATCAAACTTGTTTTTCCCGACTTCATTTTTCAAAAGTCGACTGGACAACCTCATTGAAACCAGACAAAAAGGTGGGCTAATTTTTTTTTGAAAATAATTATATTCTTACAATAATAACTCATTAATGCTAGCTGGACAGATTCATAGCTTGCTTGCTAATAAACTGTTTTTGGTTTGGTAATTTGTTCGGCCTAAACAGAGTGGGGCAAGCAAGATCTTCCATCATTCATGTCTCTGCCTATGGAAACCATACTATTTCTAGTGTACACACACACATTTTAGAGTGGGGTACCAAATCACTCTCGTTTTGAATGAGCATGCCACTATGTAAGAATCCACCTCCAGAGAATATCACACGCAACAACCAAAAAATATCTTGTGATCCAAACAGAATATCACAAAAAAGATTGACCTTAATTATTTCTTGAGAAGCCTAGAATTTCCCATGCTGATGGTGATTGACCTTTGCTTAATTCTTCATAGATAATCATCACATGGGCTCAATGATTGCTGTTGTGTTTCTACAGAGAACGAGCTCTACAAGTTGTTGAAAATTTTCGCTTGTTTTGAGCCAAGAACTTTACCTTTCAGAAACAAAAGCTTCATCTTACGACTAACTTCCTCAAATATGTCATATTACTGACAGTAATCTTACCTATAGACTGCCAACTTCATCTTAGGTAAGTTGTACTTTGGAAATTTATCAAGGTCAGGACAGAACTTACAACTCAAAAGCACTTGTAGTGATACTTTTCCATTTTAGATTATAGGTTGGTCACCAATGAGACTATCTAATTTGACAACACATTCAAGCCTACGCTTTTGTCAGATATGGGCTGGATCTTTACTTAATTGAATCAACCTTATCTGTTGCCTGCAGACTACCACCAGATTTGATAATTAATTAAAGTAAAATCTATTTTAGATGTGAAATAGGAAACTCAAATCACATTAAGAGCACTACAACATAATGAACAATAGGGTCATGAAAGCTAATGCCTTGCAAGCATGGATCATGAGATAGATAGCACATTAAATTCAACTAATATCCAAAAAAAAAAACTACGGTTCTTGAACAAACACTAGAGATTGTAAATACCAAAACATTCAACAACAAAAACCTAAAGTTGCTCAAAGTCAGTGCTCTGGTTTGGCTGGGCTTGCTTTTTTACCATAGTATTGCAGAACAAATGCAAAGCCCAATATCAGCAATGGAATAAGATACTGCAACATCTTGAGTGCAGCACCAGAAGATTGGTTGCTAGCAGCAGCAGCAGGTGGTGGTGCTTGTCTCAGTGGTGGTGATCGGTATTTTGGCTTTTCTGGAAGGGTGTTGGTGTCAATGTTCCCAACTAGGTATTTTTCCATCATCTCCCTTGCAGTGTCACTGTGACCTACATCTTCAAAATCATCTGTGGCATCCTTCTCTGTGAAAACACCACAAATTCTTAGATGCTGTCTGGCACTAGCTGTGTGTGACCCGAAAAGCACTTATTTAATAAAAGTAATTACTTCCCTTGTATGTCTTCATATGTTTTGCTGAGAAAAAAGACTGCTTTTAAATTGTATTGTAACAAAATCTTGCCTTTTTAGCTGTGAGAGAAGCTGGAATGTGGAGCTTCTCTTTAGAGGTGAGAAAGATGTTTTTTAATAAAGAAAATATGTCACTCCGAATTACTTGGAAATATTATCAAAATTTCTACTTCATCTACAAATGTATTTACAAATTACTTACCAGCAGCCTGCAACAGAACTTCATCACCTCCTGGATGTTCTTCCAAAAATGGGGTGACATCATAAACCTGAATCAATTGAATGCGTGAAAATTAATAAAATATTTAGACAAATATAAGGTAACAAATAAAGAATTCTACTCTAGATTTTACAATACCAACACAGACAGAAAGAAAAGAGGATATGGGGACAGATTACAGTAGCTGCAAACTGAATATACTAAAATTCAGCGGTTTCAATTATATGCCATCCAAAAACAAATATAACTATATTGTATCGCATTCTATTCCATGATTTTTATTCCTTGTACTGTTTCAGTTGGAAGAGCTGAATCTGAAAATAACATTGCCACAGCTTCCACTTTCACTTTAATTGAGCTAATTCACCCAATTATTAGATGCTGAGTTTATAAAGAGGAAAACAAAATCAGTGTGGTCATTTTTGTTCTTCAATGCGGATTAAAGTGGCATTTATATAATTTTGTTCTCCCAGTAAAATTAGCAGCTTCTACAGTTACCTAGATTAACAGCGAAAAAACTCATGTTCCAGATTGTTAACTTGTCAAGGATTAAACAGATCCAGTTTAGATGACCTATCAGACATGCAAAAGCCAAAAGAACTATAACTTACTCTGACAATGTTTAATTAGGGAACTGATGATTAAAATTGAGAAACTAAACTATCTCCAGAATTTGTTGTGCCTATAGATTGACATCATATGGCTCTCCAAACAAAAATTCTTGTCCACTGGTCTCAAAACTGTGACTGTGTAGCAACAAACACAGTATATGCTACATTTCTTAGATGCTACCGGTCTCATTTGCAGTAAACTGCTAAATTTTTAACTTGCATACATTTTCAAAAGACAGTCATCATGCAGCAGATGGGAGCAGTACAAATTGAGCTTTATTCAATGATATGTTCTTTAAGGTAACAATTATAGATAGTAGGCAAAGGCAGTGTTTAAATTAAGACAATCACACCACATAAGATAAATAGCAGGACTGCCCAATGTTATTGGTCTGTTCTACTGTGCTAAAACATTTTAGTGAGAAAATTTATCAACAAGATAATGACTTTGCCCATCAAAGGCACTAAAAGAAAGGGTCAAAAGGCTTTCAAACGTTGTTAACTTGCAAAATCGGGCAATTACGTTGGGGTGTTATACAACTCAAATTTATAGCATGGATTTCTACCAGTTGCTTATAATTGATCGTGATCAGATAGAGAGAACTTTCAAATTAGCCGCGCAAAGTTCACCTATTGGTCACTGTTTAAGTCAGCTCAATCATAGGAAAAAGTCATTTCTACAACTTCTACTAATATCTATATTCATCTAGCTTAAGTATTATTCTGAGTCAACAATCCCAATTAGCAAAAGCGATCAGATTCAAGGACAGAGGGATCTCTCTTTCAGGGTCTATGCATAGATTTTTGTTTTAACCGAAACCCCGATCTCAAATATACACCAGAGAATTAGAAGTCATCCAGGATCATTCCCCAGTCAAATATAATACTAGAAGATCTTAAATTCAACAGTTTTTGATAATATTCAAATTCCAATAATCAGCGGTTTACCTAAAACCCAACTCGGGTTGAGAAACTGAAACAGAGTACCAAGAGATAAACAGCTCAACAAAAAACTGATGATGCTGAAGTGAAGCCATTATACTAAGAAACTGACCTTTCCATCGATTATAAGCCAGCAATCGTTCTTATGATTGTGCTTGGCCACCTCCTCAAAAGCGAAGGTTTTTGAAGCCATTGCTGCCTCTTCTTCTGATCACAGAAAGTTAACAGAAACCCGAACCACAAATTAATTAGAACAAAGCATGCAAGAACCATAAAGAAAGCTTGATACCCAGGAAAAATTGAGAATCAAGTGAGGCTTCAGATTCAGAAAATCACAGAAATTGATGGGAAAATTGAAAATGAAGAGGGTTACGGAGAGGTTTTCTCACCAGGTAATGATGGAGATGGGCTTCTATAAGGCTCCTGTTTCCCCAGAAACGTTTCTTCCGAGTCCAGGCAGGGAAGAGGAGTTACAGAATTTATACGTAGTATGAAACTACGTCGTTGGAAACATGGTTATTAACGTTAACGCCATTAATTGTTAAAATATACGGTTCATTGAATGGAATCTTCCAGAGAAGTTAGATGAATAGCAGAAGAAAAGGAAGAGAAGACTGCAAGTTCCGTATTGACAGGATTTACATAGAAATCACTCAAAAAAATTCATATGTTCATGTACAGTATTTATTGTTGTGGTCATGATCATTATTGGTAATTAAGGGAATTTGGTTCTGAGGATCGTGGGATCCGTGAAGGAGTGTTTAATGTATTCCGAGTTTCTATGCTGAATCTTGGTCAGATCTCAAAAATATATATATATATAATTATAAAAAAATCTCAATATTAAGCTAGTAGCCTAAACCTGCCATTGGAAATTTATTATCATTACATATTTTGATACATAGAAAATTTAGGTTAAACTTTTTATATCTATTCTATCAAATTCTTCAACAACATAATAATATATATTTTCATATTTTTTAAAGTTAAATAACAATATTTTAAAATTAATACAAATGATCATAAATCATTGGACAACTTAATCTAACATATATATATATATATGAAATTTCCCCCCTAACATGTTGTATACTCGTAGAAAAATTAAGAGGCCTCGCTGAACTTTTGCTCTTCATGACACATTTACACCAAATTGAAAAGGATCTGACGTACGGTTTATGAATAATTATAATGTCTATACATTTTGTAATTATATTAGTACTGCTGATATAGTGTCTACATTTTTTTTATATGAATTAAGAAATGAATACATTTTGAGTGCGTTCCACCTAATTCAAATTGATGGGTTGTACATTTTGGATCATCTATTAAATATTAAAAAACATAATCTATTATGATATATATTTTTATTTAGTTTCAACACTTTTATTTGAATGTGTTTTGCCTGCTTTTTTACCCCTAACTAATAAAAGTTAGCTAATTGGTTCGTGTTTTTGAATATGATTTTCTTGTAAGTCATCCCTCTGTTCCTGATTCTTTTCCTATGATCATTCTGAATTTTGGAGATTCAATGTTGATGATGAGAGTTACAGTGCATAATTTTTTTGTGTATCTCGCTCAGGTTTTTGTCTGATCCACTAATAAATACTCTTCATAAATTAACTTTATTAATATTTAACAATTTCTTTCAACCTCTTCTTATCAATAAATACGTTGTAAAATACTGGCTCTGTTTGACAACGCGGTAGAGAAGTAATTTTATGCAAGCCGAGACAAATATGTGGAGGAGATTATCTCGTTTTGCTGAAAAACACTGTTGAACGTGCTTTTAGCTATAAGTTAAGTGTTGTCAAACGGTCACACTATGTATATCCAATCACTTATTCATCACCATAAGTTTTGTTAAAAATGTCTAGCAACTTTTCCCCAATACCCTTTTTTTGGGCAAGAGAAAATGTATAACATTTTTTCAATACTCATTATTTTTTTTTGGCCAAATTCAATATATTTAGAAGATTCAATCAATTTATAGCATATCAAATGTTTCAACCTCGGTTTTCTGGAATGTAAGTTAAAGTTATTTCGTTTGAGAAACTAACATCAAAGCCACGCAACATATGCTTTTGGCTGAACACGTTAGGATGAAAAACTTGGAGACGATAGATGATGAGGATGCAAAGTGCTAACAACTAACAATATTTGGGAAAAAAACGGGTTATTAGAGTGCTTTAATGTTTTTTTTTGTCAAAAAAAAGTGTTTGGAAAAAAATATTTTCAGTGCCACAAAGTAAATAATCAAGCATGATGAGAGTTTTTTTAGGGGTACAATATTGATAAAATTGGTTAAATATACCTCTTTAAAAATTTTATCGGTTAGAAGAACCTGAATTTAAGTAGGTGCAACTCATCTTCAATGGTTATAATTCTTCTTTAGCAATGTATAACATATCTTCATCTATGTGCAGATGACTTCTATTTTGAAGACTTACATATAATTGAAGATAAATTATTCACAGTTGATTATGAGGTTGCACTAAAGTCCTTTTATCCAATAAAATTTCCAAACTTTTAGTCAACTTTTCCTACAATATTTAAGATACATAGTCATACATGTATTTATCAAGGAAGACTAGGAGAAGTTTTTTATCATGCAAACAGTAAAGTTTGCAGCGGCTTATAATTAAAGGCGAATTGTGATCCAGGAAAAGTGCATCATAATGCAGAAAAGAGAAGGGATGAATTGCAGCCACGGATATACGAGAGAACCACAGTCAGACTACAACCATGTTCAGCCAGAGAGAAAAGGAAAGAGACTAAACCACAATATAGGAATATCACAAAGCAGAATCACAAGGTTTCAACGCGTTGTTCTTAAATTACACAATGAAGCACCTAATCTTCCTTATGTTTCATCAACAAAAATAGGTTTCAAGATAAACAAAGATTCTAGCTCCATAGCTGAACCAACTAGCTAGGACCTGAAACAGCGCAAAGAGCAAAGAGATAACAATTTAAATCCAATATCTTCACTGTTCTAATGCAAATCAACTCACAACATTCCTGTCTCTGTGTGTGTGTGTGTGTGTGTGTGTGAATAGTGAAGAGGGGTCGCAGCATCTTATCGGTAAGTTGAAAATTCAAAGTGAGAAGTTGCCGTAGTAAGTTCAGAGAACTTTGCAAAATACTTATCACGTCATCTTGATTTTACAGCCCCAATGGGAAGTGACAACTATCATAAGGAAAAGCGAAGTGATGATTTATGCTTATTAAAACCTTTTCACATAGATGCCCCATATCAGAAATATTACGAGAACAGATTTCCATATAAATTAAGGAATCACATGAAGCATCATGCTAGAAAATAATACTGTAGATGTTTGCATGTGTGTGCGTATGCTAAAAATGAAGTTTCTACCTTTTTTGTTTTTATTGTTGGTAGATGACTTGGTAAGCATTGATCTATCTTTTTTAAAAAATTGTTGACCAAAATAAAAAAATCTAAAAAAATATTTTTCAAAGCTATGCATTTAATTCTCTAGGAATTAACCCATTTGGAAATGAAGTAGGATAGAAGATAGATATTTTAAGTTAGTAAGTGCTTCTTCTTCATACTTCGTCAAGTGCACTATGAATTAATTAGTATGAAAAAAATGTCAAGAAACTAGAACACAAACGGCATTTTCCATGTTGATACAGATAAAGTGAATGGATTTGTCCCCACACTTCACTCACACCAGCACTTTAGCAGGCAAGGAGGGCCAGAAGCAGATTCCGTAGACGTAGTTATAAAATATGGCGAATTAGGATTAATACACCCTCAATTGATGATTATGATTCATGTTGACACTACTATATCAGATGATCAAGATTTGATTCTAATAATCCTTGTATATGTACGCTAGAACACTATAAGCTGCTGCTAAAAAATTCTCCCAAATAGAAAGCCAAAGCTATGGTTTGATCATTATGTCGATACATGTGAATTAGAATGTGATTATTTCGACCTTCTTGGTTGGACTTTTCATGGTGATTGTGTAGGAGGGTCCCATGGAAAATGACACTTGGGAAAGAGTCTTTTTCTGTGCTGCATCTAGCCTGGGACACTCATGCATATATACAAGAATAGCAGGTAGAAATATGCCAAGCTAAGCTTAGCTTCTGTGGACATTGGGTAAACTCTTGTGGTTCTAAGAAGAGTGTCTTGTTAGGTACAGTGATATAACACTCTCTTGTTAGTTAGCATATAATTTGAATAAAAGGACATAAACAGAGAAACTACAAGCAAAGAGACATTTCACCTTTCACGCTTACCCAAAATCATTCGCACTAAGACCAAAGTGTTTAAAAGAATATTAAAGTGCTTCCATTTCTGAATATCAAGATAACAGAGATCCTTAAACAATTTTAACAATTTTATAGCTAAATCTCGAGACTTCCAACTTTAGTAAGGAGGGGGGAAAAAGTAAAGCCAGCAGGAAGAAATGCAGAAAAATAGAAGTTGAAGCTGCCATACCTTTAAATTGGAAGCAAAGTAGTAGAGTCATCGGCTTCTTGATTTTCCTTGTCCGCTGGTTTGAGATTCTTAACATCAAGCTCTGGATGGATTTTCTTCTTTAACATCTTCTTCATCAGCTGCAACATTACAAATTGTTTGATCAGGT
Organism: Vachellia pachyceras; assembly: GCA_025593235.1. NCBI lineage: Eukaryota > Viridiplantae > Streptophyta > Magnoliopsida > Fabales > Fabaceae > Vachellia > Vachellia pachyceras. Next base: position 11,244 of record JANTPZ010001234.1, on the reverse strand, counting down.
GAATCCATGAGAATCCCATAATTAAATGGAACTCCCTAGCTATGTTCCTGGACATAAAAGTTTCTAATTGCCAAGCTTTTTCCCAACTTCAAAATAGTATTTTTCTATTCATTGAACAAAGCGTGAGTGTGAGAGGGAGGCATGATTAACTTACTCGCTGTATATTTTTCACAGGGTGTGAATTGTCCTTCACAAGTGGAAAGAGCTTCTTGGTGAATGACAGTCCATGCTTTGATTTAAGGCTTGGCTTTTCATTTGACTCAAGCAAAACTTTGGCAGGGTCCATTTTCTTTTTAACATCAGAATCAGCTAAGAAGAGGTCAGCTAATGTAATTCTTTCACCTTTCTTCTTCATTTGATCGGTCTCCTCAGGGCTTAATTCAATGATTTCATGATACACCGCAGTGTTTGGAGCCAGAAAATTCTCATTGAGGGCCATTACCAAGCTGAATTCACTAGCATTGCCACCGTGGTTTGGTTCAAAGATATCCTCATAGTTATGCTCAAATGTGTTCTGCATCAATGGATTCAGTTCTTCATGTGCAACACTATAGTCCACATCTTCATGAACATCAACAATGATGTGCTCTGCTTCACTTTCATGATCTGGTTCATCTTCTTCACCTTCCAGAGCCAAGTATTCTTTGTGTTGGTTAAAGGACCTCAGGGGATCATACCCAAGGGTTCCAATGGTCAGAATGCCATCTTCCCAACCATCAAGGACATCATCACCAAGGGCTATTTGTTTGAGCAAAACTTGACTATCCGCATCGTTCAGCACAGGTTCAGTCTTTTTAATGTTTGAAGCGAACCCATCTAATTAAATAAAAAGAAAAAGATTCAAGTGAACATTAAAAGCAAGGGCATTAATCATATATATCATATAAGCACCTTAATGGAACTTTATGATTGGATTGCATCCATATATGGACACTTCACAAAGCAAAAGGTGCGCATTCTATTGGAAGACTAGACAAATTTGAAACCTTTGAAAGTGCTATGATGATGAAACCTCTTGTGCACCCAGTTGAAGATCTGTGAGAGAAAAAATTCAAGAGACCATGAGACATTGTGCTCATTCTAAAAGCCTTAGAGAAAAGGTAAGAATTGATTATGTTTTATGCATCAGAAACAAAAATAGGAACAGGGTATATGCACAGTTGCTATTACCTTCATGGCGCCTCTTTTTCCTGAAAGTTGGCCAGAGAAGCTAAGAAATTGCAGAATGAGTGAGTCAGTGAAGGGGAAAACATTATGAGGATCAAGGGTTGAACACATCAAAGGGGCCAACTGGGTGGTGACAATAAGGGAAATCCACGTGTCCATGGAGTGGGTCCCTTAGTCAGCCACGTTTGTAGTGGGCCCATAGCATTCTTGAGGAGCCAACAATTTTGGGTATCTCTGGCATTTATCGATGCGCCGAAATTCTCAAAATAATGTGCTATGCTTCAGGTTCTCTCCCTCCCTCCCTCCCTCTGTGTGTGAACTTCCCTGTTGGGTTATACTTGCTGATGAGGAATTCAATGTTGCAGTAAGCATGATAATCCACTTGGAAATCATGCATTACTTTTCACCTGAGGGTCAATATATATAAATACAAGGGATTTGACTCAATATAGATATTTGATCCTTTTAACAAAAACTTGGCGTGCAATTATTGGCAAGTAATAATCAGCCCGGTTAGTCCCTGAAATATGCTCCAGGGGATTCATGACATGAAACAGATCAGTAAATGAGAGATGTGAGACATGAAGATTGGGTAAGCGACAGAATTTTCCAGAGGTGGTGGGGGGCAAATAGTAGCATTTTTGAGTTCTGGGGTTTCAAGGCGCATCAATCAATGGAGATTTTTTTTTTTTGGGGGGGGGGGGGCGCTGTTAGCTGAACTCATCTCCAAAAGGTTGAATTTAAATTTTAAATAGCTCTTGAAAAATCCTCTCACCAAAAAAAAAAAGAATGTTAACTTTTATAATCAACTATGACAGTCTAATAGATTAACACTACTAAAGGTGATGCTTTTTTAACACGGAGGTTCAAACGCTAATGCACGAGGAATTAGTCTTCCGTTTTTAGAAAAAACAAAATTGTTGATTATATATAGAACCAAGCTCATGAGAGAGTGCTGATAAATAGTTAGTTGGGTGGAGAGTATTAATTTAGGATCATAGTGATAAAAGGGAGTTGTTAGTTGTGTGCAATATTCCTAGACTGATATAACAGATTTCTGCTCAGTGTTGGGTAACTGCAGCACACAGTGCTCTAATAATATGGTCGTCCATGGTCAAATTGCAATTACTCAGAATCAATTAATGTGGTATCACTGTAAACTTAAGCATGTGCTTTTGCTGGTTGTTACAAAGTCACAAGTTTAACCACCACCCGCTCCATTGTTATCTTCTTCAACTTGCACCCTCTCTAGCTGCAACATTCTTCTTCCATTTCCTTTAACCTTTCCTTTCCTTTCCTGTTGTGTCCTTTTGCAGAGAGGATTCTGGGGGAACGACTGGGATGGAGGCAAAAGATTCAACTAATAGGATGTGAAGTATCAGACACCAAACTGATGAAATGTCTTAATTGCCACTGTTACAAAGGGGAGTATAATCACCATGCATGGCCTTTGAAAGGGAGACACACACCAAACGGCCATGGAAATAGTCCAATGGACACTGATGAATCGGATGATAATAATAATAATAATGAAGTCAGAAACTTTGAGTTTATAAACTTCCAACCACTTATAATCATCACTCTCCCTCTCCCTCCCTCCCTCTCTCTCTCTCTCTCTCTCTCTCTCTCTCTCTGCGCGCGCGCATTATTACAAGCAGCTTTGGGTCCTTTTCCTCTACTTAAACATGTGGTCGTTCTTCATCCTCTCAACACACTCCCGCTATGTATTCTTCAATTCCATGTGGTGCTAAACATTCGAGTTAGTTTATATGTGTTTTTTTATCTTTGATTACAATTCATTTTATCTCTCGTATTTATAATTTTTTTTCAAATTATTGCTGCAATTGGTTACATTATATTAAAAGAGGTTTTCAGCAATGAAGATGCAGTGATTAAAAGGATTATTTTGGAAAAACTAATATGCATTTATTACAAATTATTAATCAACTCAATTAATTTGTTTGGTATTTGCATATTAAATACTTATTAATCTCACTGAATGGAGTTGAGAATATGAATGATGAGATTCATGGTTCATATATTTGTCAAAAGCAAAACATGGCGTACCTGCCTGACTTCCAAACAGAAAAAAAAAAGCTGCTAGTTTAGAAATTCATTAAAAAGTGATTTTATACAAATATAAGAGGGGTTTTGTTTCAACTTACATGTAACGTAAAAAAAGAAAAAATAATAGTAAGTGTTCCTAAACACCGTTTTAATGTTAGGTTTTTCATTTATAAGACTCATCAAACCCAACAACTTATATTCAAAAGCCGTTTGTTCCCTTTTTATTATTATTTTACTTCTAAAGAATGTAGAAATCATTTGTGGGTCTGCATTCCCATGACCAAACTGTCGGTTTCTAGTAGTGAAGGATACTAAAAGAGGAATCAATAAAAAAAGTCATTTTTCATTATACTTTTATTTAACTTTCTTAACGTTTTGCCTAGCAAAGATATATTTTAAATCAATCCATTACAGAAAATAAAAGTGATAAGAACAAACTAAATACTAAAATATGAGTTAGATGGAGTACAATATCAGATTCAAACAACAACGAATTTGAACTCAATCAAACTAGAAATAATAATAGTAAATGCAGTTTCTCCTCCTAGTGCACAAAGAATTCATTGGTTATCCACTTTCTACACTAAGTAAAGTAGAAAAATGCAGGCAAACACTTGCTTTTTTTTAAGTGAAGAGAGGGCATTTCATCCCCCGGTATCCCAGATCCTTTCGGACCCAGACTAATTCGGGGTCGCCCCAGAGAGCGCCGGGACTTCCCAGGGTTCGAGCCCAAGACCTAGCAGGTACACGGCGCCTTACCTTCCCCTGGACAACCATTCGGATCAGCCCCCTTGGGCGGCAAACACTTGCTTTTGTGGCTGATTAGATCACGAAAAGAATGTCAACAACGAAAGCTGATACAAACTATTTAGATTTTATTTATATGCACAGTTTAGATCTAGCCATGCATCTAGTATCTTATTTTCTGTTTTAATGTTTAGATTACCATTTTTTATTATACGTTTCATCATCTTTTATATAAAAAAGCACTAAAGCTTAATAAAAAGGGTAAATCTCAATTAAACCTAGCTCAAATACTAAAATTTAAATTCAAGCCTATATTTTTAATAAATTCCTAATCGGATCAAGAGGTTTGGGAGAAATAAGTGTATACCCTCGGAGTGTCATATCATCAAAAACTCTATTAAATGGAAATTCTCCCACTGCATTTTCTTGTGAGTCCCTCAAATTTCTATCCTACTCGATCATTAAGAGGGAAAATAATCAAAAGCAATTTGTGGGGTTTTGCGATTGCAAAAAATGGCAATCGAAACATGACATTTAAAAAATATATAGATATTCTAAAGGTATGGTTGGAGATTTCTAAATGCGATTAGAAAAACCAAAACACTCCTTCCTAGTTAAAAGGACAAATTGAAGGTAGACGTATGCCTAAACTTGGGTTTTTGATATTGTAACTAGATCTAATTGAGATTTTCTCCCATAAAAATCAACAATAAAATATGATCCATTCATAAGTTGTACGTAAAATAATACATCTCTTTTAAAATTTTGTGTGAATATTATTATTTAGTTGTGGCTTAGAAGCAATGGGGGGGACATATATAGGCTAAAGACTAACAAGAAAGGGTTGCAAATGATGAAACAGTATTACTTTGACCCCTAGCTACTTGTTTGGGAATGCCTCGAAGCACTATTTATCTTTATAACGGGTCAAAGTGTTTGCCATAAAAACAAAGGAAATGCTTTGGATTCTTGGTAAAGTAGCCAAGCCTTAGAAGTTGATAATTTGTGGATTTTATTATATGGCTTCCTCCTATAGGTCATTTCAAGTCCTTCCATTTTACAACCTTACAAACCCTTGCATGCCACATGAAAAAAAATTAAATAAGACTTGTGATTTCTGAGGAAGCAAATATAATAGAGGAAATAAAGATTAACCCCTTTTGCTGTCATGTAATAACAACTCTGTGGAGTGATGTTACCTGTTAGAGATTCTAGATCACAATTAAAACCTAAACTCTGAAGTGATGGCCAAACTAGAGATAAGTAGATTTGGTAAATTTATTAGATTATAACATGCATTTAGGGAAAGTAATGGTTGTACCGATTGCTTAGTCAGTCTTAGTTTTACATCAAAGGGGGTCTTGACTATTTTTGAGAGACCACCCCCACCCCAGTCTTTACATAGGCATTTGTACAATGATTTTGTGGGATTAGCTCTCCCGCAGATGAAAATGATGTGCCTGTTTGGGAGATCATTTGGGTTCCCTAAACACACGTTCAGTAATATTTTTTTACAAATCGGGATAATCTCCTTCATATATTTACCTCTTAAATTGTAAAAGAATTTCTCCACTACTTTTTCAAATGGGTTTATAATAGAAGGGCTGATGCCCCATATCACTAAAAAAAAATCTAAAACCCAAGTGATTTTAAGCCTTTTCCCCTTATTCTCATTGGTAAGCTAGAAAAGAGAGAGGCTTCAAGTTTCATTTGGTTTCCTCCGACAAAAGGAAATCTTGAGACTAAACAGTAAACTAATTGATTACATCCGACAAACAATATACAATTCAAAGTCCATATATATGAACCCAGTTGTTATCCAGCCTCTTAAGTAAATTGCACCAATAATAATGTTCTCTAGCTGAATAGAATATGAACTCAATTTCTTTTTAGTAAGTTTTTGATGGGTTGAAAAAAAAAAGGTTCTATGAAAAATTGCATTCGAGTTTAAGAAAACATTTTTCGTCGTCGTTTTATTTTTTTCACTTTCCATATCCCATCCACTAATTGTGAGGGATGCATTTGTTTTCAATCTTTATATATATTTTCTAAAAAAAACATTGATGTATGTTTTGATTAATCCATAAAAAATCAAATATATATTTCCCAATCAAAAAAACTTCCAATAGCACTCCCTTGTCGTTTTTTATAAGTTTAAATTAACTACTTTAGGTGATTATTGAATTTAAAGTTGGTAAATTCATTAGTTCTGATAAAATCTCAAATTTATTTTTTATAAAATTTATTATTTAAAGGAGTTAGGTTGGCTTGTTAGAAAGTTTTATAGTAGTTAATTAGATGCATTGTGAAAAAAATTAATGCTTTTGAAAAACATGTTACATTATGAAATTCTTATATTCTACCGACCGAAGGGGTATATATATTCTTGCAAAATATGATCTTTAAATAATTTCATCTAAATTAATTAATTACATATTCCCCATCCTTTACCCATGTTCCAACTTCATAATCACAAATAGTGTATTCTGCTAGCAAACCATAATTTGCCTGGCCTCGAGACATAGGGCTATTTGGGTCTCAAGAAAGCGAAATGATCCATTCGTTGTTTAGAATCTTTCACAGGTGGCCCCATGTAGTTACTTGTAAGCTCTCACCTTGCTTTGGATTGTGCATTGTTCACCTATCGTTTCAAATCAAACCGAAATTTTTATCAAAAAAAAAAACTGAAATTGGGTCCAGGGAAGGAGTCAATACTTCATAATGTGTTGATGAAAGAGATATTCACATTTCATGCCCAATAGTCTTTTAAATAGAATTGCCTACAATAATAGGTTGAATCTAATAAAAGTGGTCAATCAACTTATGTTCAAATTTTTTATGGAAACGGTATCCGACTATTGCTGGACTATGATTCATACATGTGGCAAATAAAGAAAGCAGTATTTGAAATAACATGGACAAGTAGAATGATATAATAATAACAGGTAAAGAAAAGTATAAACCCCTCATGGAAAAGTAGAATGATACAATGAAATAACATGGAAAAGTAGAATGATACAATGAGAGAATTCAAGAGAAGTCACGCTATTCACTAGTATCACTTGGTTTGTTCATCTCATAACTCAGATTATAAACCCCTCATACAAAATCTAATCACATAATCTCACAGATGATATAATCGTTTTAGTTCGTTTCATTTATTGAAGCATTGCAGAATCTTTATCTTCTGCACACAACGCACCTCTATCTTAGCCTTTTATTTTCTTTTCTCCCTAAACCATGACAGAGAACACCATTATAATCAAACTCCATTCTTGAAAAGGGAAAAAAAAATCAACTCTTGTGTTCTTTGACCTGAAACCCATCTCCCATTGGCTTCTTGGACAGCACAAAGTGCACTCCTGGGTCGTGTTGGGTGCACGATGAGTTATACATGAGCGAGTTGTTCACACTCTGCACATTACTGTTCAAGAATGCTGTCATTGGCAATGACGACGTTGCTTTTCCTTTGTGATCTTTTCCTTTCTTCTTTGAATTCTTCCCATCTCCTCCTTCTTCGCCAGATTTCTCCGATTCAGAACCCTCCTTGATGATTCCTTTCTTGTTCAGTTTGTTTGGGGATTGAATCACTTCCATGAAAGCACCTCTGTTTTCCCCTGCAATTGTTATCACCCTCATTCCAGATTCCTCTGCTTTCTTCATCTCCCTGTGTCCCCCGTGTTTTTCATGATGCATAATGCTGGATTTCTCGCTGTGCACCCTTTGTTTTGGCTTCTCCACGGTCTTCTGAAACAGCACCCTCTTCTGCTCCGCCTCTACCTCCTCCGGCAGCTCAGTCTCAGTGCTCGACCTTGTTGTCTGCGCAGGTGGAAGGACCAGTGGAGAAGGTGGGGGAGCAGTGATGGGCTTCACCTTCGGCGACTCCGCTGGCTTTATCGTCTTCGGAGACTGGCTTTTCCCATTCAAGTCAGATGGAGAAGGTGGGGGACCCGAGAATGTCCCCTTCTGAACCGGAGAAGGAGCTTTCTGAACTGGTGACGGCGGAACAGACCTCCTCTCCACAGGTGACGGCGGAACAGACCTCCTCTCCACCGGTGGCGGAGGAGGAGCAACAGGTTCCTCCGCAGGAGGAGGCGGTGCTTGAGTCAGCGGTGATGACGGTGCTGAACTTGCCCTAAATGTGGGTCTAACCACGACGGGTCGCGTCTCTGGCTGTGCTTGTTCTGGTGCTGGTGCAGGTGCGGGAGGGCGTGTCTCAGGTGCAGGCGCCGGAGCCAGTTGTGCAGGTCGGGTCAGAGGTGATGACGGTGCTGAACTTGTCCTGAATGTAGGTCTCACCACCGTAGGCCGCGTCTCTTGCTGTGCTGGCGGTGGTGCAGGCGCTGGCGCAGGGGCAGGTGCGGGAGCCGGAGCAGGTGCCGGTGCCGGGGCCGGGGCCGGGGCCGGTGGAATAGCTCGGAGAGAAGCTAAGCGAAACCATGGACGAGTAGGAGGTTGGTTAGCCATGAGGAGAGGTAGGGAGGGAGGGTTTGTTTGGGAAGAGGAACTAGAGGGAGGAGGAGGAGGAGGAGAGCACAAAAAGCCAAAACCGGGGGTGTTGTCATTTATAGAATCATCCCAAAGTGCAAAAGTTGATAGATATACGTAACATCACAGAATCTGAAACATGAAAAGAAGGTTGAGATTGAAGGAGAAGGCAAGCGAAAAGATTAAAGATGAGAGAAATGGGAAAAGCATCAGATTCATTAAGCACCTCCAGCTGACACAAACTCACAATTTCAAGATTGGAATCCCCTCTCGGAGTCACTCTGAAGAGACAGCAACCTTGTGTCGGAGCCCACGTTTCTGTTTCTATTTCTGTTTCTGTTTCTTTTGGGCTCTTAAATTTCTCGACTTCTCTGTTCTCCCACACAATTCCCTGTCAGAATCTCACACCTTACGTATCAGAATCTTCAACATCTGTATATGTACTAAAATGAGCATGAGCATCAAGAAGCTCAAATAGAAAGATTTGATGCCGACACTAATTTTCTCCAAGCAAGTGCATGCATGGGTTGAAACTTGAGAGGAAGGAATTGAGCCTTTCATTTTGGTGGCAGGCAGCCACAAGAGAAATAGTTTAATTTAGTGGTCGGATCCAATTCAAACGGTTCATATAATGCAGAAGATGTTGACTCAAGTGTCAAGCTTGATTGAAGTGAACGTAGGTCTCAAACATTACAGTAATTTCACAAATATTCTTAAAGCGTGTCTTGTAAAGATGGAAGAGTAAAGGAGGAAAAGGTGGGGATTGAGGCAAAAAAATGGAGGAGCTTTAGTGTTTTATTTGTATGTTGCTTCTGTGTGACTTTGCTTGCTGAGATAGGAAGATGGGACGCTGCCTCTTCTTTACTCTCAAAATCACAAATCCCATTTCAAAGTCATCCTTCCCACAAGAAAAGAACCTATCCTATTAATCGGTCCCTTTCTCCCCTAAACGGTTATTTATTTTCAAGGGTATTTGCCGATTTGCCAAAACACTGTATTTGTCGTACTAGTTTTGGCCAGCTCATCAAAGTCCCTGTAATTTAGATTTTTTGAGCAAAATTATTCCATTTTTTAAAGCTATAGAGTATAATTTTCCCTTCGAAAACTTGTAGGCCCAATGAGCCTCAAAGAAAATTTGAAGATCATTTTTACTCTTTAACATTTGCATAATTTCACTTCGAAAACTTGATTGATAGGTTTGATATGAACCTGTTTTTTAAACTTCTAACACAAAATTTGCCCTCCCAAACTTTCATCTCAGAAAAAAAAACTTTCATGTCATTTCTATCCCTTAATGCATTCTTAAAATTATGGTCAACTCTAGTTAGAATACCTAAATGATATGCCACTAATATGGCAATAATATTTGATAATAATTAAAACAAGTTAATATTTTTTAAAACTTACTAAATTCAAATGATTTCCTTCAAGTTTTTTAAAGTTAAGAGTTAACATCAGGAGAAACATTTACTTACCCTCAAATTGCCACAACATCCATATTTTGGCAAATAAAAATGTTTAGTGTTCAATATTATAGATGTTATATCTATAAATTTTTCCTAATTATTTCTCTTTTAACATAATGAATTTCTTTTGAAATATGTCATAGAAAAGAAATAATTCGAAGAAACTAATGGGATATGATATCTACCATATGAAACACGTAAAACATTTTTATTGATCAAAATATAGATGATGTGACACTTTAAGAGTATGTAAGTATTCCCTCAACATCTGAGTGGTGAATCTTGACTTATTTTTTATGTGGAGACAAAAAGTATATGGGCCAAGGATTCGTGCCTAAGCACATTTCATTCGATACAATGTTTTAATATTCATACAGACGAAAACTAAAAGATTTTCGTCTGAATAAACAAACATTTACGTTCCACAGCGCTGACAAAAGGAGAATCAGAATCAGTCAAACAGTATAGAAAACTAAAGTGGAGAAAGAAAAAGAACCCGACAAAAATAAAAGCTGTAGCCTACCGCTTTCCCAGGTTCATTTTTGTACTGAAACGTTTTCTTAAAGAATTTGTCTTCCATGAGGTATGCAATCTTTGTTTATGGAGCTTCCATGTGTTTCAATGGCCGTGCTGATGTTCGTTTATTGTCTTGTGTCTGTCAGTTCTGTATCAGCCTATGTTTTAATGAAATTGACCCTTTCTTTAACCCTTTCAACACAATTTTTTGAATTTTATTTCCAAACATTCGATCAACCAATCCAGATTGATGCTTTACTACCAGCATACCCCCTTCTGAAGGGTCTTTTTTAACGAAGTGTGGATGAAATACAATTTGCCTACTTTGCAGTTTAACTCATTCACTGCTAGACCCACCCTTGGGTATGAAGTTAACTTTAGTAAAAAATAAATAAAAAATGTGTCACGTGGTTCACAACTTAATAAAAAATAGTTTTCTTTTAATTTTATATTATATATTGATGGTTGATTGAATGAATATTGATGAGGGAGGGGAAGATCAAAATTTTGATTATTTAAAGTAGCTCGAAGGAACCAAAAAACAAGAGAGCCGAATTGAAGGAAAGTAGGAAGTGATAATTCACATCAGAGATCATATATAAACATTCAAGGCCACTTTGTGAACTCAAAAACTTTTAACACAATATCAATTCCAGTGGGAATCTGCCATATGAAGAGCAGAACGTTCAGAGCATTCAAGGCAATGTGAAGATTTCTGGCTGTTTCATTCCCTTTCTGCATTGCTGGTACTAGTGCTGCTGCCAATGCCCATAAAACTGTAATACCTGAAAAT